>VDFB02255335.1:0-14523 GCA_007258455.2 Sequoia sempervirens | reverse complement strand
GATAGTTTTTTAGTTTGACATGTGTCCTTTGATAGAGTACCAATCATTGAACACAATAAGTCACAAAATGCACCATGTCACAATATTCTACATCAAACCTAAAGCTAAGTATTTTTTCATGCATATTAATTGACACATGTATTTACTATTATAGTATCAACTCAATAATATAATATTCTTTATTTATTGTTGTTTGTTTTATTATCTAATTATTTAATTATTTCATCTATCTCGTCCCTTATGACACATTATTGAAAATTATCTTAAATTTTAAATGTCTAAATTATAAACTAAGGGTCCTCCCTTAATTGAAGCTTGTGTTTGCATGCTTAAAAGAAGCCACATTTCAAATCTTACAAGCTGAAAACATATTTGGTTCATCCAATTTTAACTTAATAGTTAATAATGTTGATTTATGAAGCTTGGTGAGACAATTTGATACAAAGTTCAATAGCTATATGCACTAATTAGCCATAGAGAAATTCCAACCCAGCTATTAAATAAGCTAGAATAGATCAATAGAAATATAGGGATTGATTTATTTGTAACTACAATGTATTTGGTAGGGAATATCAAAGAAAGAAACATGATTGTCTCATTGTAGAAATTTTATTTTAATGATTCTATGGTGGTCGAACAATCTTCTTAGCATGGATTCTATAGAAGTTGGAAATTGGAATGAAGGGAAGCATTGATCTATTTGTAACTATAAAGTATTTGGTAGAGAATATCAAAGAAATATAACATGACTCTTTCACTGTAAAAATTTTATTCTCAAGACTCTATGGTGGTCAAACAATCTTCTTAACATGGATTCTATTGAAGTTGGAATGAGGGGAAGTATTGATCTATTTGTAACTACAATGTATTTGGTAGAGAATATCGAAGAAAGATAACATGACTGTTTCACTGTAGAAATTTTATTCTAAAGATTCTATGGTGACCAAATAATCTTCTTAACATGAATTCTATAAAAGTTGAAATGAAATTCCCCATTTATAATCTTAATAAATAGAAGTTTAACTTCTTTTTTTTTCATAAATTCGAAAAAAATGTTATATCTTCCTTCATCTGAATTAAATCTAAAAAATAACAACTCTTAATTGCAAGGTTGAGTTTTTCAGTGGTCTCCACCTGGAGGCTACTTTCCTCCAAAAAATTAACAGCAATCTACCCTACGTTGCAGCTAGGGTAGAGGAGAGGGAGATCATAGGATTGAAACAGCCTAGGTTCGTTGTTAAATTTCTTTCATTGGAAATGGGTGATGTTTACCTGAGATGAAAAGCCATGTTCAGTGGTTGTCTTTTTTAACTGTAGTACATTAAGCTCCTCGAGTGAGAAAAAATTGCTCTTAAACTACCAAGACATCTCAGAAAAGTGACAGCAACAACCTCCATCGTACATGGTGGTAAGTTATAATGTGGAAGTGAAGATCTAGTAATTGAACACGTATCAATTTTAATTCTCATTCAAAAGTTTGCCATCCAATTAACAGGAGAAAATATTAGAAGCTATAAATTTTCACAGTCTATAATTAATTAGTGTAGATGTTTCTGGATTAAAACTGTATGAATTCTCCACAATTTATCATGAAGATAATAAGCAAACAGATAGAAGAGAATCTTACTGATGGTAATGTGGAAAATTAGAATTCAAATGATTACATCTGAATGGTTAAGAAAAAGTATTAGAAGAGGGAGTCTAATAGTTAACAGTTAACCTCTGAAGATCCAGTAATTGAAAGTATTAGAAGAGGGAGTCTAATAGTTAACATTTTAACCTCTGAAGATCCAGTAATTGAACACTCTAACTTCATGTTTTAATTCATAATTTTAGTTCTTATTCAAAGTTTACCATTCAATTGACAGGAGAAAATATGTTATAAATTTGTATAGTTTCTGGATTCGCCTGTGTCTAAATTTGAAACATCAACGTTTCGGATCACACTCCATAATCCTCCATCATCAAGAGTCCTCTTGTTCTTTTTCATCCTGATGATGGATCACAGAGTGTGATCTGGAACGTTGATGCTTAAAACTTTGGACACAATCAAATCCCGAAACTATACAGATTTATGATATAGATTGTGGAAACTTATTATCATTAAAAAATGTTATGTTAATGTGGAAATTGGAATTGAATGATTACATCTGAATGGTGATAATGTGACTGACAATGGACGATGTGAAAAGGCAGTAGCCTTGAATACCTGCCCAATTCTGACAAAGGCAAATAAATCCCAGCCTGGTTATTTGCAGACCAAGAATATGTTCCTTTAAGGTTGAAGTGACATAAAGTAATTTGCATACATCTTAATTACTCTCAGCCGAACTCTAAGAATGACTGGTTTAATGTATGTGCACGTATTGCAGGGTATAGGTTGTACTGAGTAGTTGGGTATGTTGTAATAGATGTCAAAATATCTGTGGATTTAATGTTTAAAACGTTGAATGATATGGTATTAATAGTTGTGATTTCATATTTATTTGTGGATTCAATGTTTAAGATTTTTAATAATATTGTATTAATAGTTGAGACTTTATATTTATTAGTGTTGACAGTGAGTATTTATAATTGAATGAAATGTGATGTTTACAGTTCAAAAACAATAAATAATGTTTTCTATAGAGGCTTTTGTTTCTCTTGCCCGAGTTTTCTCTTCTGGGATATGCTTCCTTGTTACTCTTTTAGCTTTTGAGCTCTGCAAATTTTGTTTCTCATCTGCAATTTTCGGACATATGTAAACTTCTTTTACTTCAATAAATTTGTGGCATTGATACATTTTCTTAAAAAAGAAAAAATATAAATAATGTGATGTCATATTGACACATCAGTATGATTTAATATACAGCGATTATAAGTTCATGTACAACTATCGATCTACAATAAAATAAGACAAATTCTTCAGAGAGGAAGACCATCATTCTCGCAATGAAACCTTTTTTAATTTTTTCTCTTGAAGCAAGTGAGCATCTACTTTTGGTTCTATATAAAATGTTATATACAAATATACTATATAATAAGTATCATGTATTGATTAGTATTTATCATGTTTTTTTATTTGATTTGTAATTTTGTATAAGATGGAATGTAGAAGAGCACAATTATAACTAGCATATAAGTAGGGATCTAATTTTATAACAAATTGGTATTAGTACAACTGATTGGATTTGAATCAAATATTTCACCACATTATTATAGAAGCATGGGTGTAACAATAAAAGGTAACTGAGTGGGATCTTCTCAAAGACTGTCCTTAACTGCCGATCTCAGGTAATCTCTATGTTTGTATCGAATGTAATGTACTTGATACAAGATACATATATGGTTAAGGGATTGACATTTGATTTCATTCAAGATCACATGACTTTTGAAGATTCTTTTCATTCATATTTGGGAAATTACGATTTGTTTAATGGGTGTGCCTTGGTTGGAGGGCTTTTCAAAAAAATGAAATTGAATCTTCCCCTACAATGTGAATTGTGTGTATAATGCTATTAAGCATGGGCTCCACAATGACTACACCATCATGGTTGGTAATTCACTACAATCTCACCTCTTAGAAATAGCAGCAATAAAATTCAGAAGATTGAGAACACGATCTAGGCATTACTATATCTTCTCTTACGCCATCCTAACCCTCCTCCCTCTCAAGCTTTATATGGCTGAAAACTAGCTTCAAGTTGGTATAAATATAAACGATATAGTTTAGGACTTTTAAACTTTAGGACATGCCTATGTTTTGTTAATTATTATATAATCTTTGTTAGGGCTTCCTATAACCCCTCTTTGTAATGCCATATTTTTTTGTTTGTCTAATGGTTTCAATGTTTCAATATGTTCTATATATATTTCTTCAAAGCCTTTTTTTGTGAACTCCTTTATTATATTAATAATAGTGTAGATGTTAACACCTTTTGTCAAAAAATAAAAGAATAAAAGATAGGTTATTTTAATGCAAGGATGCTTGACAACTATAATTTTATTGACATTGTAACTAGATTATATCTTCGTCAATGTGGTAGTATATTGTTTTATGTATGGATTGTTAGGCCACTATAAAACTAGTAGGAATATATGTAGAATTGATAATCTCAAGTGTTAACAATATAATTTGTTGAGGAAAAATAAATATGAAGTAGACAAAATAGTGTAGAAACAAAAAAATAAAATAATAAAAATAGTAAAAGAATTGTAAGAATCTTCTTTTGACTAAAGAATTCATATTGAAGACTAGCTGGATATGACATTCTTCTTTCATGTTTAGATAATTAGTCTCAAAAATGATACATGAACAAATATTGAAACTGATAGAATAAAAGTGTTTCACAAAGAGAGACTAATTTTGATATAGGAAACACATTGTACTCAAATATTATTAAATAGTTTGATTGTCAAAAGGAGATAAATGTTGTTAAATTTAAATAATATTTTTCACAATTAATTTTTTGTCTAATTGCAATAGTAATGTAACAATTGTGTGAAGCATTTCTTAGAAATACAATTGTCTTAACATCTTATATGTAGTGCTTCATCTATTTTTTTTCCTAGAACAAACATACCTTTGGAAGTTTAAATAAAACTTAACTTGTAACAAAGCTAAAGTTTGATATGGATTATTAGATCAAAATATATATAATGGATTTTAAGATTTGATCAATATTTTTTTTAAATTACAAGTTGTATTCAAAGAGATATATATATACAAAAGATTCACAATTTTATTATTTTGAAAGGAAGTAACTTTATAGATTTGACATTTACTATGTTGTAATTACAAGCCAATCAAACATATGATTGTACACAAAAAAATATGATACACAGCTTTAGTAGTGTGTTGGGATGACTAGGGCTCATAAAGTTGGCGTGGAGGTAAAAGTACATGAAGTGGTGATGTTAGTAGATGGTTGATTGGTTTCTTTGTGTAGTTTTTGTGATTTGAGGATGGGGAAATAATAAATGTACATATAGAGGTAAAATTAAATTAAGTGGTTGTGTTGGTGGATAAAATTAATTAGTTTGTTTGGTTTTCAATGCTTTAAGAGTGACGTAATAACAAATGTCCATATGATAAAGTTGTTGGTTGGATGAAAATTAAAGTTTAGAATATAGAAATTTTCATGTTTGTAAATTAGTACTTTTTTGAAAATATTTATGAAATATTGTTGCAGCAAACACATAAAATTAATAAAGAATTTAATTGCTTATTTTTTAATGTAACAATAATTATTCATAAACGACAAATTTGTTTAGAAGAAAAATCACACATATCTTGATACTATTTTATTTTTATACAATTATTTCTTTTATATGCATAAGATAAATAATTTTTTTCTATATTATAGTAAACCCAACAAAGAAAGAACAAAAAATTATATCATAATTATTATTTTTTAAATAATTTTATTTAATTAATGGAATTGACTAATAAGAAGGTAAAATAGGTGTGAAGTGTTCTAATCAATTGCATGTTATTTTAGCTTCTTCTTCCTTGAAATAAGGTAGGTGTAACATTGTGGATTAGTAAGAGAGTCTCTTTTTATTTATGACAAAGTTTTTAAATCTTATTTAAATTGCTACAATTTCCTCTTGAAATTTTAAAGATTAAAATACTTTACAAGGAAGAAATTATTTGATTAAAAAAAATTCAAAAGTTATCCTAAATTTATTGTGATATGTTCTAAATTCATGAAGTTTCCTTTACACTATTATATTTTATATAAATTTAAATGTTTAACTTGCTCTTTTATAGTATAAACTTTGTAATTTTGTTTAAATATAAACAAGGGCGAGAATTTTGTTTCAATGACTAAATTAACGACTAAATATACTACCAAATCGATCAATCAAAAAAACCAATAAATTATGACTAAAAATGGTTTAGTCACCAATTTGGTCATGTTATATATGACTAGCAATAATCTATTAATGGTCGCGTGACCAAGTTCAGTCATTTATAAGCATTTTTTAGTAGATTTTTCAATAGTTTATTGTTGTTTTTGTACTAGTGTGAGTTACATAAAGTGCAATACATATAATAGTGAGTATTCGGAGATTCTAAAACTATCACATGACAAGGAGCAAAGTGTGTGCATGCTAGCCAATTTGATCCCTAGAGGGCTCAAATTGACTAATAGCTCCTATAAATGAGTACAATCATCTGTATGGTGTCAAAACATTCTATGATAAGCACAATATGGCCCATTGTTATCTCTTTGTTTCCTGGTTAATCGTTTAGGTTTAGGTGGTAATTGAATTAATTCATAATGTAAAGTGTATAGAAATCATGCTAAGTTTTGAATTGATATAATAGGGAATGTAAATATTCAAGGGGATCATGAATTTTAGGCCTCCTGGGTTTCCTACTTGATTGGGAAATTAGTTGATGTGGAGGGGGAGGATCTTGATATCCTAATCCCTTGGTATCTTCTAATGGTTTTTGTTCTAACAATTTATGGATCTCCTGCTCATTTGTTATATGTTACATCCTTGTTTACTTAAGATTCTAAAGCCTTGACCGTAACTCTCTTCTAAGTCGATAGGTGTATTGGTAACTTTATGGGCATAGGATAGAAGAGTATCAATGTTATCATTATGAATAAGTTCTTTCATGTTTGATGGTTGAGGCTTGCTTTGTGATTCAATTTCGAGATGCAAAAGGTTGAACATGTCAAGTGGTGGGATGATAGGAGGTGTTGGTTGTTGCATGGAGGGATAGAAGGATGCATTGTTCTCAAGGTTACACAAAGAATTTTGTGTGAATTCTTGCATGTTATCTTCATCTTGGCCTGAGATGTCTATCTCATGAGGACATTCATTAGGAGGTGAAGACTCATGAATGTTTTGAATTGCATTAGGATCATCACCATACACACAACTTGAAACATCAAACAAATATTTTAAAGACATCCACATTTTACCAACACACATATCCATGATGAGAGTCAAATGTAAGTATGACTAAATTTTTGAAAGCAAATTTTAATGCAATTTTCATATTTGAAATATGATAATTGACTTATTATAAGATGAAAAATCCCAAAAATGATTACTTTTGGATGCCAATTTTGATTTTAAACAATGCACTTTTTTCACCAATTGAACTAAATGCAAACAACTATAGAAATATGCATTTTTTGAAAATGAAATAGTGATCTACAAGTATAGGAAAATGAACCAGACAAAGACAAGGAAATATGCAAAATTTTGGAAAATCACCTGTACTAGGACAAGTTTTCCCTAGGGTGAATGAGTCCTAGGACAGGGTTCAGAAAAATTTAAATCTGAGTGTTTAACTTGATATTTAAGCTCATTGTTCCTAATTGCAAACAGATTCTTCAGTGATAGTTTTTCCAGAAATATGATGAAATGCAAATACAATTTAAATGAAAATTTATGGATAAAATGATAATTTTTTGAATGTAGTGTTGATCTAAATGACTGAAACACACCTTGATGCAAGCTATTATGTAGAATGTATGCAATATTTTTATATTTTTATGATGCAAACATGTAACATGTAACCCTAAATGAAATGCAAAACAAGATGATGCAAAAAATAGATCTATGGTTTCAAGGATCTCCAAATCATAAAAGTATGATGTAAGAAAGTCGAGTTCATGCCAAAATTAAATGTTGGGAAATATGGTCCTTAAACAATAAGGGGTGTTCTCTTTATTTATGTCTTTCCATAAGGTCATTTTATTAGGAAAGAGATCACAAGATGTAAAGATTGAATTTCGACCTCAAGGGTGTCAATCGGACCCAGATCTTAGTCCTTAGGACAATAGGATAGATTTGAAACCAAATTGAAATGATTTGCAATGCTCAAACTAAATGAATTACAAGACATAAAACATGAAATGTAAATTTCCAAAAGTACAAAAACTAAAATCATAGTTTGCAGACATATCTAAGAAGCATTTGGATACATGCACCTATCACCAAAAATTGGTTTTGAGATATGCTGAAGGATTGGTTCACCCCTAGGAAAATGGGTCCTAGTTAGGGATTTTGAAAATACTTTTGGTAGTCCTATGATGCTGAATTTTAGCTTCTATTTTGCATAGGTCCCATTGTCGAAAAATTAGAAATAAAGTCTGCAACCTAGTTTTCATGGCTCGACAACAATGATGACAACTTATGGAACAATGAAAAATTGCTCCTTAAAGTCTTCAATTCTTCTTCAACTTGTAATTTGCACATACACAAAGAGAAAATTATTTTGTTTGAAAATGGGTTTTCCTTAGTCAAACCCAAAGTTTGGTAATTAAACCTAAGTGATAGAAAGATAATGACAAATGGGGAAGGAGATGATGAATGAACAATGCTTGCTACAACTCACCAACCCTTCAATGGCTTCCCTTAGAGGAATAAAGACAAACAAATCTCTCCAAGGAGCTTGATCTTTCTTTGCCTGATGGATTTGGACACTTGAAAATGCTTGGATGCTTTAGGATCAACAATGCATGTTATCCAAGTCACAAGATGACATGAACACACATAGACTTGAACATGATGTTAGGATCTTTATTGCTGCAACAAATGACTAATAAGTTTTCTCTTGAATGCTGAATTATTCTCTTGACAACAATATTTTCTCATAAGAATATCTTCATAAAGTGTTTTAGTATGCTGCTTAGATTTGAATTGATAAAAAGACTGTATTTATAGGTGTTTATCTAATTTTTTGAAACTTAGATTCCAAAATCTGGGATTACAAATTGAATTTGAATCAATAAAATTCCGCCAAAAACATATTTAAAAATGGGTCTAAGGACTTAAAGGGGACCCATTCAGGGTGATCCCACAATACTGGTTTACAATTTTTGGCCAAACTAGACACTAAAATAATTTTTTTTAACTAAATCTTCATTTTCGTGCACCTATAGTGGGTAAACCGTGAGGAATTTGAAGATGATGCAAACTAGTGATTTGTGACATTTTATTTGTAGATTATAAATATATTTTTTTCAAAATTTCTGGAATCATATTGCACTTTTTCCATCTCCTTCGAAAACCAGTTTTTTTAGTAAACACCATTTTTAAGGAGTGTGTGTTTCCTATCATGTTATTCCTTGGAGCCATTCCTGACCATCAAGTAATTCATGGTGGTGCCATCTGCATCCAGAGCCAATTACAATTCCAAACGCTTAAATGAGGGTGCATTTATGCTTGCATAGAATTTTTTTGTATGTATCAAATTCCAATTTTTTTTGTTGGATCAAGGACACAATATCTAGTGCACTAATATATATATATTTTTTTTTATAATCTTCTATTTTTCCACATGTGCAAAGCATGGAGTTTTGTTTTCAGTGAAAAACCTATATTTAATAAAACTTAAAAAACAAATAGATAATATAATAAAAAAATATTAAAATTATATTTGTTGGATAACTCATTCCAAGGACTACCATCATCTAGTTGGGTCTGTGAAGTCTCCTCCATTTTCATCCTCAACCCAAGCTTCGAAGCACAAAATTTTGGACTTTTTTGGTGCCTAAGGGGGAGAAGGGGGGAAAAGGGGGTTCATAAACAGGGTTTGCTTGAACCTTGGTTCAGTGAACCCCTTTTAAAAAAGGTTTTCTTTGTGTTTTGGAAAGAATGGTGGGACCTTTCTACATTAAATTGGTTTTGCTCGGGCTAGGGTTCTAGTGAACCCTATTTTGGTTCGTTTGAACCCCAAAAATGCTTCTTTTTTGCATGGGGTCATTTTTTGCAACTTTTCCTTCCTCATTCAAATTGTAAACCACCTTTGTGGGTTTACCCTTTACCCAAGCCTATATGTCAAGGAAACACATGCTCCAATGTGATTTAATTATTGATTGCATTAATTAAATGTTGGTTCTCCTTTCAGAAAATAGGAAAAACAAGGCTTTGGATTGCATAATTTAGAAAATTAGAAGCTTAATTAAGTCCAATAAATTAAGGAACCCAAACATAGTGTGAAATTGTAAAGGTATACAATTTCCTACACTACACATACTAAGCATAAAGTGTCATCATAATATTTTTTTGGTTGGAGGTCTCATAATTGAGTTATTTTGGGGGTACTAATACAAATTTGCACTGAATTTATGAAGTTTCATCATAGTGTGTACTTGTATTTTGAGGTGGATTAGACATGGGAATTTTATAATCATGAACTATAATAAAATTCTATCCTAGGGGGTTTCATAGATAGTATTCTATTATTTTTACATAGAAAGACATAATAAGGGATATAAGTGTAGTTGAAAGACATACACTATGATCCTAATTTCATCTTGATGAAAGCTCACATTGAGTTGCATTTGGATCCTCTAGTTCTCTCTTTGCCGCATCTTGTTTATGACATGAAATATCTTGATTCGCATTAGTTCACATCTCAAATTGAGAGGCTATGGTAAATGATCCTAAATATTACATCTAATTCACATTGGATTACATATAAATTGAGAGTTATTCATTATGGTTAATGTTTTGAAATATTCATATTACTTTCTCCTATGGATTAGTTTTAGTCACAACTCAACATCAATATTGAGGTACACAAGCAACTTCTAAATTCATTCATCATTCTCTCCTTGGGATTTATTTATCCCTAGGGATTTCTCTTTCTCTTATTTTGAGGGGCTTCAATCATTATGCATGGGTACCCAATTAGGCCTAGTTGTTGATACCTAGTTATCATTTTTCCTAAGTTGCACTTATGGGGGTTGTTGGTGTAATATTTTATTCACCCTGGAAATGTTTCTATCCCAAGTGTAAAATTTCACTTAATAAATTTACTTAGGATAGTTGAGATATATAATAATTGTCACCAAAACGACTATTAATAACATGTGTGCACCTTTATTTGAGGTACACAAGTGCCACCACTACCTCTTCATACTCTTGATTGATGGTAGTTAGGTGCCAACTTTTTTATTCAAGTCCACCTTTTCCTTAGTGAGGTTGATTGAATTGATCCAATAATTGGTAGTTATTTAAATCATTACTACTAGAAATTCCATCTTCTTGAGTCATTCATCTAGGTGGCCTACTTATATGTACTTCATCTATTTATTGGATGGTTGATTTGATGTATTTGTTCTAATTATTAATTTCTTCTATTCTATAATAGCTTGTATTATTACATATTGCATCATTTATCTTGTGCTTGTAGATATTGTAACATTCTTCATGCATCTAGATTCATTCTTGTGTAATTGGATTCCGACCAAAATTTACACTTCATACTAGCATCCTCATATTACACAACCTAAAAACTATCAACCAACTATGAATCTCGTTCCAAGGAGATTTAATATATTAAGAATTTTTTTATTGGCTATATGTTATGATTTGGCTATCTTTGACATTACTATCCCCTGCATTTAATTATTTTTAGGTTGTTCAAAAGTGTCCATGTTGCCCATATTTAATAGATTTTGCTTGATCTTAAATAGAATTACCTTAAGTTAGAAATTTCAATTCTTCAAGATAGATAAATATCATGCTATTTTATATAAAATTATGGTCCCTAATCTCCTTAGTTGATAACATTTAATATATCATTGAAAATATGGCATTTAGTAACCTTATCTCTAATATTAGTTCACTGTTGAGGATGTTAGTGTTTGGGCAATTTTTAGTTTACATTATACTCTTTCAATATTCTCCTAGATCCACTATTAGTTAAAATAGATAGATTTTTGTATGTTAGAAAGGGTGAATGAGTTGTGAAGAGCATAAAGGACTAGAGAATTTAATGCCATTAGAGATAGGATTTATGAGGGAAACATAAAGAGGTGACATGATACTTGGTTAGGTTTAGAGATGTATGAAACAATGGAGTTCTTTTGATGAGATGGAGAGTTTTCTATTTCTTTTTGATGATCTTCATAAGGAGTAGAAACATGATTGACAAGAAAATAGGAGCCACCAAAAAGACCCATCTAGATAGGTGCAAGGATACTATGGATTTCCATATTGGCATGAAATAGATAAAGTCATGCATATAGCTTCTCTTGATTTTTCTTTTTCATCGTCAAACAATAGGTTCAAAGGGAACAATATTATCAAATAGTAGAAAGTGTTGTAGAGAAGTGGTTACAATATGCAAAGACACAAGGAACTAACCAATGATTCCTCACCCTCATATACATTCCAAAGGTTTAATATTCTTTGTTAAAAATAATCAAATATAAGAAAAAAACCAATATTATAAATTCACACTAGAGTTAATTAATTCTATAACATTGTTATAATATTGTAAAGGTGAAGATTGTATACCTTGCACTTTTCCACTTTCATTTTGGACTTAGATTGACCAAGTTGTCCCTAATAATGAATAGCATATAAGTGACATATTCTTGTATAAAATTAGGCAAAACACTTGAACCTAACTTGTTCCTATCCTCACACATCCTAATAGTCTAAGCTCAATTTGTGTTTTACCCTTTCCATCATTTGGGTCAAATATGAGGATGCAAAGATGAACTTGGTTTAAATATGCAACACAAAATTGACACTTGAGATTTTTAATTCAAATTTAATCTTAGGAAGTTAAGGTAACCCCTTCCTAATTACTCATTACTTGTTGATTTTAGTTCACAATATGTTATTTGTGTGCTATACATTGCATAAAAGGATGAAACCAAATTCGTTATTAGGGCATCTAGAATCTATAAATCAATAAAAGTGCTTTGTTCTATATTATATCATCATAATCAAAGCATACACCAACATGCCATCAACATACACTTCCTAAAAATATTGCATGATTTTTTTATGTGGCTTCAATCTTGCTCAAACTATTGATTCAGATCAACGAGTTTAACATATGGAGAAAATTCTCAATTAGTAAGCTCCTAGAGTTGTTTGTAAACATTGTCAATCATTAGATATATGTCTAAATTGTCAAGATGAATGAAAATGTGAAATATAGAGGCAACTAGGATAAATTCACATACATAGGTCAAATTTGAGGATAGATTTTGAATTCATGCAATGGGAGTTCATTTTCACAATCATGAAAATGGCTTAGAGCACCAAAGATAGTTTTTTAGTTTGACATGTGTCCTTTGATAGAGTACCAATCATTGAACACAATAAGTCACAAAATGCACTATGTCACAATATTCTACATCAAACCTAAAGCTAAGTATATTTCATGCATATTAATTGACATATGTATTTACTATTATAACTTATCAAGTCAATAATATAAGATTATTTATTTATTGTTGTTTGTTTTATTCTCTAATTATCTAATTATTTCATCTATCTCATATGACTCACATTATTGAAATTTATCTTAAATTCTAAATGTCCAAATTATAAGTTCTAAGGATCTTCCCTTAATTGAAGCTTGTGTTCACATGCTCAAATAAATCTCACTTCAAATCGTACAAGCTAAAAATACATTTGGTTTATCCAATTTTAATCTAATAGTTAATAAAGTTGATTTATGAAGCTAGGTGAGACAATTTAATACAGATTTCAATAGCTATATGCACTAATTAGCCATATAGAAATTCCAACCCAACTATTAAAGGAGCTAGAATAGATTAAAAGAAATATAGGGATTGATCTATTAGTAACTACAATGTATTTGGTAGGGAATACCAAAGAAAGATAACATGATTGTCTCATTGTAAAAATTTTATTCTAAAGCTTCTATGGTGGTCAAACAATCTTCTTAGTGTGGATTCTATAGAAGTTTATAATGAGAAGAAGCATGGATCTATTTGTAACTACAATGTATTTGATAGGGAATATCAAAGAAATATAACATGATTGTTTCACTATAGAAATTTTATTCTAAAGATTCTATGGTGGTCAAACAATCTTCTTAGCATGTATTCTATAGAAGTTGGAATGAGGGGAAACATTGATTTATTTGTAACTACAATGTATTTGGTAGTGAATATCAAAAAAATTATAACATGATAAAAAATTTATTCTAAAGATTCTATGATGGTCTAACAATCTTCTTTCCGTGAATTCTCTAAAAATTGAAATGAGGTTTCCCATTTATAATCTTAATAACTAGATGTTTAACTCTCAATTTTTTTTGATAAATTCAAAAGAAATGTTAAATCCTCCTCCACCTGAATTAAATCTTTAAATAAAGAACTCTTAATTGCAAGGTTGAGTTTTTCAGTGGACTCCACCTGGTGGCTACTTTCCTCCAAAAATGAGTGCCACGGCCATTAATTGCAATTCAAAAGAAAAAATAAACAGCAATCTACCCTACGTTGCAGCTAGGGTAGAGCAGAGGGAGATCATAGGATTGAAACAGCCTAGGTTCGTTGTTCAATTTCTTTCATTGGAAATGGGTGAATATTTACCTGAGATGAAAAGCCATGTTCAGTGGTTGTCTTTTTTAACTGTGTAGTTCATTAAGCTCCTTGAATGGGACAAATTTGCTCTTGAACTACCAAGACATCTCAGAAAAGTGACAGCAACAATCATCATAGTAAATACTATGATGGTGCTGATAATGCGGAAATGAAAAAATATTAGAAAAGGCAGTCTAGTAGTTGAACACTCTAA
>VDFB02255334.1:0-21614 GCA_007258455.2 Sequoia sempervirens | reverse complement strand
GTGTTTTTGGAAAGAATGGTGGACCTTTCATTAAATTGGTTTGTTTCAACTAGGGTTCTAGTGAACCCTATTTTGGTTCGTTTGAACCCCAAAAATGCTTCTTTTTTGCATGGGGTCATTTTTTGCAACTTTTCCTTCCTCATTCAAATTGTAAACCACCTTTGTGGGTTTACCCTTTACCCAAGCCTATATGTCAAGGAAACACATGCTCCAATGTGATTTAATTATTGATTGCATTAATTAAATGTTGGTTCTCCTTTCAGAAAATAGGAAAAACAAGGCTTTGGATTGCATAATTTAGAAAATTAGAAGCTTAATTAAGTCCAATAAATTAAGGAACCCAAACATAGTGTGAAATTGTAAAGGTATACAATTTCCTACACTACACATACTAAGCATAAAGTGTCATCATAATATTTTTTTGGTTGGAGGTCTCATAATTGAGTTATTTTGGGGGTACTAATACAAATTTGCACTGAATTTATGAAGTTTCATCATAGTGTGTACTTGTATTTTGAGGTGGATTAGACATGGGAATTTTATAATCATGAACTATAATAAAATTCTATCCTAGGGGGTTTCATAGATAGTATTCTATTATTTTTACATAGAAAGACATAATAAGGGATATAAGTGTAGTTGAAAGACATACACTATGATCCTAATTTCATCTTGATGAAAGCTCACATTGAGTTGCATTTGGATCCTCTAGTTCTCTCTTTGCCACATCTTGTTTATGACATGAAATATCTTGATTCGCATTAGTTCACATCTCAAATTGAGAGGCTATGGTAAATGATCCTAAATATTACATCTAATTCACATTGGATTACATATAAATTGAGAGTTATTCATTATGGTTAATGTTTTGAAATATTCATATTACTTTCTCCTATGGATTAGTTTTAGTCACAACTCAACATCAATATTGAGGTACACAAGCAACTTCTAAATTCATTCATCATTCTCTCCTTGGGATTTATTTATCCCTAGGGATTTCTCTTTCTCTTATTTTGAGGGGCTTCAATCATTATGCATGGGTACCCAATTAGGCCTAGTTGTTGATACCTAGTTATCATTTTTCCTAAGTTGCACTTATGGGGGTTGTTGGTGTAATATTTTATTCACCCTGGAAATGTTTCTATCCCAAGTGTAAAATTTCACTTAATAAATTTACTTAGGATAGTTGAGATATATAATAATTGTCACCAAAACGACTATTAATAACATGTGTGCACCTTTATTTGAGGTACACAAGTGCCACCACTACCTCTTCATACTCTTGATTGATGGTAGTTAGGTGCCAACTTTTTTATTCAAGTCCACCTTTTCCTTAGTGAGGTTGATTGAATTGATCCAATAATTGGTAGTTATTTAAATCATTACTACTAGAAATTCCATCTTCTTGAGTCATTCATCTAGGTGGCCTACTTATATGTACTTCATCTATTTATTGGATGGTTGATTTGATGTATTTGTTCTAATTATTAATTTCTTCTATTCTATAATAGCTTGTATTATTACATATTGCATCATTTATCTTGTGCTTGTAGATATTGTAACATTCTTCATGCATCTAGATTCATTCTTGTGTAATTGGATTCCGACCAAAATTTACACTTCATACTAGCATCCTCATATTACACAACCTAAAAACTATCAACCAACTATGAATCTCGTTCCAAGGAGATTTAATATATTAAGAATTTTTTTATTGGCTATATGTTATGATTTGGCTATCTTTGACATTACTATCCCCTGCATTTAATTATTTTTAGGTTGTTCAAAAGTGTCCATGTTGCCCATATTTAATAGATTTTGCTTGATCTTAAATAGAATTACCTTAAGTTAGAAATTTCAATTCTTCAAGATAGATAAATATCATGCTATTTTATATAAAATTATGGTCCCTAATCTCCTTAGTTGATAACATTTAATATATCATTGAAAATATGGCATTTAGTAACCTTATCTCTAATATTAGTTCACTGTTGAGGATGTTAGTGTTTGGGCAATTTTTAGTTTACATTATACTCTTTCAATATTCTCCTAGATCCACTATTAGTTAAAATAGATAGATTTTTGTATGTTAGAAAGGGTGAATGAGTTGTGAAGAGCATAAAGGACTAGAGAATTTAATGCCATTAGAGATAGGATTTATGAGGGAAACATAAAGAGGTGACATGATACTTGGTTAGGTTTAGAGATGTATGAAACAATGGAGTTCTTTTGATGAGATGGAGAGTTTTCTATTTCTTTTTGATGATCTTCATAAGGAGTAGAAACATGATTGACAAGAAAATAGGAGCCACCAAAAAGACCCATCTAGATAGGTGCAAGGATACTATGGATTTCCATATTGGCATGAAATAGATAAAGTCATGCATATAGCTTCTCTTGATTTTTCTTTTTCATCGTCAAACAATAGGTTCAAAGGGAACAATATTATCAAATAGTAGAAAGTGTTGTAGAGAAGTGGTTACAATATGCAAAGACACAAGGAACTAACCAATGATTCCTCACCCTCATATACATTCCAAAGGTTTAATATTCTTTGTTAAAAATAATCAAATATAAGAAAAAAACCAATATTATAAATTCACACTAGAGTTAATTAATTCTATAACATTGTTATAATATTGTAAAGGTGAAGATTGTATACCTTGCACTTTTCCACTTTCATTTTGGACTTAGATTGACCAAGTTGTCCCTAATAATGAATAGCATATAAGTGACATATTCTTGTATAAAATTAGGCAAAACACTTGAACCTAACTTGTTCCTATCCTCACACATCCTAATAGTCTAAGCTCAATTTGTGTTTTACCCTTTCCATCATTTGGGTCAAATATGAGGATGCAAAGATGAACTTGGTTTAAATATGCAGCACAAAATTGACACTTGAGATTTTTAATTCAAATTTAATCTTAGGAAGTTAAGGTAACCCCTTCCTAATTACTCATTACTTGTTGATTTTAGTTCACAATATGTTATTTGTGTGCTATACATTGCATAAAAGGATGAAACCAAATTCGTTATTAGGGCATCTAGAATCTATAAATCAATAAAAGTGCTTTGTTCTATATTATATCATCATAATCAAAGCATACACCAACATGCCATCAACATACACTTCCTAAAAATATTGCATGAT
The DNA here is from genome assembly GCA_007258455.2 of Sequoia sempervirens. Taxonomy (NCBI): domain Eukaryota; kingdom Viridiplantae; phylum Streptophyta; class Pinopsida; order Cupressales; family Cupressaceae; genus Sequoia; species Sequoia sempervirens. The sequence goes on along the minus strand of VDFB02255334.1, from coordinate 18,460 downwards.
TTTTTTATGTGGCTTCAATCTTGCTCAAACTATTGATTCAGATCAACGAGTTTAACATATGGAGAAAATTCTCAATTAGTAAGCTCCTAGAGTTGTTTGTAAACATTGTCAATCATTAGATATATGTCTAAATTGTCAAGATGAATGAAAATGTGAAATATAGAGGCAACTAGGATAAATTCACATACATAGGTCAAATTTGAGGATAGATTTTGAATTCATGCAATGGGAGTTCATTTTCACAATCATGAAAATGGCTTAGAGCACCAAAGATAGTTTTTTAGTTTGACATGTGTCCTATGATAGAGTACCAATCATTGAACACAATAAGTCACAAAATGCACTATGTCACAATATTCTACATCAAACCTAAAGCTAAGTATATTTCATGCATATTAATTGACATATGTATTTACTATTATAACTTATCAAGTCAATAATATAAGATTATTTATTTATTGTTGTTTGTTTTATTCTCTAATTATCTAATTATTTCATCTATCTCATATGACTCACATTATTAAAATTTATCTTAATTTCTAAATGTCCAAATTATAAGTTCTAAGGATCTTCCCTTAATTGAAGCTTGTGTTCACATGCTCAAATAAATCTCACTTCAAATCGTACAAGCTAAAAATACATTTGGTTTATCCAATTTTAATCTAATAGTTAATAAAGTTGATTTATGAAGCTAGGTGAGACAATTTAATACAGATTTCAATAGCTATATGCACTAATTAGCCATATAGAAATTCCAACCCAACTATTAAAGGAGCTAGAATAGATTAAAAGAAATATAGGGATTGATCTATTAGTAACTACAATGTATTTGGTAGGGAATACCAAAGAAAGATAACATGATTGTCTCATTGTAAAAATTTTATTCTAAAGCTTCTATGGTGGTCAAACAATCTTCTTAGTGTGGATTCTATAGAAGTTTATAATGAGAAGAAGCATGGATCTATTTGTAACTACAATGTATTTGATAGGGAATATCAAAGAAATATAACATGATTGTTTCACTATAGAAATTTTATTCTAAAGATTCTATGGTGGTCAAACAATCTTCTTAGCATGTATTCTATAGAAGTTGGAATGAGGGGAAACATTGATTTATTTGTAAATACAATGTATTTGGTAGTGAATATCAAAAAAATTATAACATGATAAAAAATTTATTCTAAAGATTCTATGATGGTCTAACAATCTTCTTTCCGTGAATTCTCTAAAAATTGAAATGAGGTTTCCCATTTATAATCTTAATAACTAGATGTTTAACTCTCAATTTTTTTGATAAATTCAAAAGAAATGTTAAATCCTCCTCCACCTTAATTATATCTTTAAAAAAAGAACTCTTAATTGCAAGGTTGAGTTTTTCAGTGGACTCCACCTGGTGGCTACTTTCCTCCAAAAATGAGTGCCACGGCCATTAATTGCAATTCAAAAGAAAAAATAAACAGCAATCTACCCTACGTTGCAGCTAGGGTAGAGCAGAGGGAGATCATAGGATTGTAACAGCCTAGGTTCGTTGTTCAATTTCTTTCATTGGAAATGGGTGAATATTTACCTGAGATGAAAAGCCATGTTCAGTGGTTGTCTTTTTTAACTGTGTAGTTCATTAAGCTCCTTGAATGGGACAAATTTGCTCTTGAACTACCAAGACATCTCAGAAAAGTGACAGCAACAATCATCATAGTAAATACTATGATGGTGCTGATAATGCGGAAATGAAAAAATATTAGAAAAGGCAGTCTAGTAGTTGAACACTCTAATCATAGTAAATGGTGGTGCTGATAATGCGGAAATGAAAAAAGTATTAGAAAAGGCGGTCTAGTAGTTGAACACTCTTAACATCATAGTAAATGGTGGTGCTGATAATGCGGAAATGAAAAAAGTATTAGAAAAGGCGGTCCAGTAATTGAACACTCTTAACTTCGCGTCAAAGTTCACCACCCAATTGACAGGAGAAAATATGTTATGTGGAAATTGGAATTGAATGATTTCATCTTGATGGTGATATTGTGACTGACAATGGACGATGAGAAAAGGCAGTAGCCTTGAATACATTCCCACTTCTGACCAGGCAAATAAATCCCAGCCTGGTCATTTGCAGACCAAGAATCAATGCTTGTGTGATAGATGTCAAAATATCAGGGTACAGGTTGTACTGAGTAGTGGGGCATGTTGTAATAGATGTCAAAATATCTGTGGATTTAATGTTTAAAATGTTGAATGATATGGTGTTAATAGTTGTGATTTCATATTTATTTGTGGATTCTGTGTTTAAGATTTTTAATAATATAGTATTAATAGTTGTGACTTTATATTTATTAGTGTTGACTGTGAGTATTTATGATTGAATGAAACTTGTTGTTTACAGTTCAAAAACAATAAATAATGTAATGTCATATTGATACATCAGTATGACTTAATATATAGGTATTATAATTTAATGCACAACCTTCTACCAACAAAATAGTTAACGTCTTTAGAGAGAAAGACCACCATTCTCACAATGAAACATTTTTCATTTTTTTGATCTTGAAGCCAGTGAGCCTCTACTTTTAGTTCTATATAAAATGTTATATACAAACATATTATATAACAAGTATTATGTATTGATTAGTATTTATCATATTTTTTTATTTGATTTGTAAATTTTGTATAAGATGGAATGTAGAAGAGAACAATTATAACTAACATTTAAGTAGGGATCTAATTTTATAAGAAATTGGCATTAGTAGAACTAATTGGATTTGAATCAAATATTTCACCACATTATTATAGAAGCATGGGTGTAACAATAAAAGGTAAGTGGTGGTGTGAGAGGTAACTAGGTGAGATCTTCTCAAAGACTTCCCTCAACTACCCATCTCGGGTAATCTCTATGTTTGTATCAAATGTAATGAACTTGATACAAGATACATATATGGTTAATGAATTGGCATTTGATTTCATTCAAGATCACATAATTTTTGAAGGTTCTTTTCATTCATATGTGAGAAATTACGACTTGTTTAAGGGGTGTGCCTTGGTTGGAGGGCTTTTCAAACAAAATGAAATTGAATCCTCCCCTATAGTGTGAATTGTGTGTATAATGCTATGAAGCATGGACTCCACAATGACTACACCATTACGGTTGATAATTCACTATAATCTCACCTCTTAAAAATTAGCAGCAACATGATTGAGAAGATTGAGGACACGATCCAAGCAGTACTATATCTCCTCTTACATCATCCTAACCCTCAAGATTTGTTTGATTTTGTGGCTGAAAACTAGCTTCAAGTGGGTATAAATGTAAATGAACTAGCTTAGGACTTCTAAAAATGTCTCTTTAGGACATGCCTATGTTTTGTTACTTACTATATAATCTTTGCTAGGGCTTCCTATAACCCTTCTTTGTAATGTCATATTTTTTGTTTGTCTAATGACTTCAATGTTTCCGTATGTTCTATATGGATTTCTTCAAATCCTCTTTTTTGTAAACTCCTTTATTATATTAATAATATTGTAGGTGCTAGCACCTTTTTCCAATAAAATAAAAGAATAAAAGGTTGGCTACTTTAATGCAAGGATGCTCGACAACTATTATTTTATTGACATTGCAACTAGATTGTATCTTTGTCAATGTGGTAGTATATTGTTTTATGTATGGATTGTTAGGCCACTATAAAACTATTAGGGATATACGTAGAATTGATAATCTCAAGGGTTAACAATAAATATTGTTGAGAAAAAATAAATATGAAGTAGACAAAATAGTGTAGAAACAAAAAATTAGAAAGTAATAAAAATAGTGAAAGAATTGTAAGAATCTTCTTTTACTAAAGAATTCATATTGAAGAATAGCTAGATATGGCATTCTTCTTTCATGTTTAGATAATTAGTCTCAAAAGTGATACATGAACAAATATTCAAAATTATAGAATAAAAGTGTTTGGCAAAGAGAGACTAATTTTGATATAGGAAACACATCATATTCAAATATCATTGAATAGTTTGATTGCCAAAAGGAGATAAATATTGCAAAATTTAAATAATATCTTTCACAGTTATTTTATTTTCTAATTGCAATAGTAATGTAGCAATTATGTGAAACATTTCTTGAAAATGCAATTGTCTTAGCATCTTATATGTAGTGTGAATATCTTTTTTTTTCTTAGAACAAATATACTTTTGAAAGTTTAAATAAAACTTAACTTGTAATCAAGTTAATGTTTGATATGGATTATTAGATCAAAAAATAGATAATGGATTTTAAGATTTGATCAACCTTTTTTTAAATTACAAGTTGTATTCAAAGAGATATAAATATACAAAAGATAAGCAATTTTATTATTTTTGAAAGGAAGTAACTTTACGAATTTGATATTTAAACTATGTTGTAATTACAAGGTAATCAAATATATTATTGTGCAAATTACAATGTGATACACAACTTTAATAGTGTGTCAAGATGACTAGGGCTCATAAAGTTGGGGTGGAGGTAAAAGTACATGAAGTGGCAATGTTAGTAAATGGTCGATTGGTTTCTTTGTGTTATTTTTGTGATTTGAGAATGAGGTAATAGTAAATGTACAAGTAGAGGTAAAAGTAATTTAAGTGGTTGTGTTGGTGGATAAAATTAATTAGTTTGCTTGGTTGTCAATGCTTTAAGAGGGGTAATAATAAATGTCTATATAACAAAGTTGTTGGTTGGATGAAAATTAAAGCTTAAAATATAAGAATTTTCATGTTTGTAAATTGATCCTTTTTTGAAAATATTTATGAAATATTGTTGTAACCAACACATAAAGTTAGTAAAGAATTTAACAATTTATTTTGTAATGTAACAATAATTATGCATAAACGACAAATTTTTTTAGGAGAAAAATCACACATATCTTGATACTATTTTTTTTAATACAATTTTTTCTTTTGTATGCATGAGGTAAATAAGTTTTTCTCTATTGTAGTAAACCCAACAAAGGAAGAACAAAAAATATATAGTAATTATTTGTTTGAAAAGTAAATTTATTCAATTAATGGAATTGACTAATAAGAAGATAAAATAGGTGTGAAGTTTTCTAATCAATTATATATTATTTTAGCTTCGTTTTCCTTGAAATAAGGTAGGTATAACATTATGGATTATTAAGAGAGTTGTTAGAGTTGACTATGTAGATACCCAAGTTCGAGAGGCCAAGTGGAAAGCACAAATAGATCAATATGCAATGCTCAAGATTGAAATGGAATCGATTATACAACCATTCAATATGATTTATATATGAGACCACCTAGTTATATAGCCAAGGTGAGACATAGGATTAAACAGGATTATGACAAGTGTCTTAATCCTATGACATGTAACAACATATCATAACTACCTAGGACACATGTGTTATAAGTCACAAGATAAGATAAGATCTAATGACAACTAACACCTTCTAAAAAGATTCCTTCCTAGGACTTAAGTAAACTTAACATCTAAATAAGTCCCCTAAGACCCCTAGTAATGAATTAAGTAGGTACAAGACTTCATTTACACCAACACCCCCCATTAACTGCAACATAGGGAGTAGCCAATTATTATACAAATGACACAAAGATGCAAGGATGGGTCCCAACTACTAGGCCATGTGAGGTACCCATGTACAAATGTAAATGCAGTCTTTGCCACGTCTCAAATTTTTCTTACATTTAATAATGATAAGTTATTTAAATATTTTTGGAAAAATGAAATTTATCTGTTTTGAATTGGGATAAATTTAAAATTTCTACGTCATTTGAAATGTTATCCATGTAAACATTATTATTGAATATGAAGGATGAATGTTATGAAGTAGTAATGGAATAATTTCATTTTGAGCATTAGTTAATGGTTACTGATGAAACTCTGCAAGTGCAAGTGTGTGAATGCAGGAACAACTTGAAGAACGAGAACATGGTTGAGGTAGTAGTATTTAGCCGAATGTCAAACAGTAAGCTTGTCGGAATTTGGATCACACAACACTAAAGAATCATAGTTTTGCATATGAAATATGAGTTTGATGTGAATGTTTTGTGTTTTCTTAAAAGATAAAGGAAGTTGTGTCGATGATTAAATAAGTAAACTAACAGAAAATAAAATTTATTAGTTCATTCGATTTAACTTGTATATTGAAGTCTCATTTTTTCTTCTGAATTCAAAAAGAAAAGATAAATATAGAAACATAAGCATGTATATAAATATGTACATACAAGTAATTATGTGAGTAGACTTAAGAATTATAAAACATATGATTTAAAATTGAAAGAACATGAAGTTTCTTCCTCTACCTTATAAAGGATTTTAAACATGTAAGAAAAAATATATATGTATATATATACACATATATATACATATAGAGATATGATCATGAGAAAGAAAAGTGAATGATTTTAATTATTTAAAATATTTTATAAGAAATTGCTATGAGCCATGATAGGGTGTTCAATAATTGCTTGTTTTCAAATTTGAAAATGAAAAATAAATATGGAAGGAGCCGCCCATAACCCCTACACAAAATATTTTTCAAGATAGCCAATCAAGGCGGCTCATGAATAGGAGAAAGTGGGAAATTAAACATAACCCTAAAATGGAAAAAAATGTAGATTTGTGGAAATGAAGGGAATCACTCATGAAAGTTTAGGGGCTCAGTCAAAAATCAAGAAAAAGAAAAGATTTGGAAAAAAAAGCAAGGGAGGTGGTTGAGATTCCAACGTAAGAAGATAGAGGGTTGAATCATTAAGAAAAAATCTTCAATTCCTTCGCACTAGTCTGTCTAGTCAAATATCTAACCAAATTTCAAGGTATGAACTGTTGATGATTTGGAAAATTTTCTTGAATTAATCGATGGATGATTTATTTCTTGATTCCTTCTTGTGAACCTTTAGTTTATTCGTTTTGTGCAATCCACCTTATATTTCAATAGTCATTGTACTACACTGTGCATCTGTGAAGGTCGAGCATGCTTTAGAATCATAACACATCTCTTTCGCCTTGCCTTTTACAATGGCTTTTATTGTTTCCTTATCGTTGATATGGGGGAAACCCATTTTTTTGTCTTGTTTGCACCCTCTATACCGATTGCATTTTCCCAATTGACAATGAATATTGATCTCATACACCTCTAACTATGTTAAAACAGTAAATGTTATGAATCGGATGTGGGTTCGATGGTCGTAAATCCTCTTAGTCTTTGTGGTTTGCATGCATTCGAAAACTAATTTCATTGTGCTAAGTTATCGGTTCATTGTTATTGTGAACTCAATTATTTATATTATGTTATCTTTTCACTGTTAGTGAAAACCCAAATCATTGTATTATATAATTGTTTTACTGTTAATGTGAAACTGATTCATTGTATTATGTTATCATGTCATTGTTAGTGTGAACCCAATTCATTGTATTATGTTATCGGTTCATTGTTAATATAAACTCGATTCATTGTATATGTTATAATTTCATTGATAATGTGAAACTCATTTACATAATGTTAAATGATATCATTTCACTATTAATGTGAACCTAATATCATTATGTTATGTTATCGTTTCTATGATAAATATGAAACTATATTTAATAGTGTTATGTCATTGTTCACTATATGTTACCGTTTCAATGTGATTGTGAAACTTGATTACATAATATTATGATATCGTTTCACTGTTAGTGTGAAACCTGATATCATTATGTTATGTTATTGTTTCTCTGTTAATGTGAAACCAGATTTCATTGTGATATGTAATCGTTTCACTATTAATGTGAAACCTAATCCATTGTAATAAGACATTGTTTCAAGTTGTTAATGCGAAACCCAATCTCATTGTGAGATGTTATCATTTCAATTTTAATGTAAACTTGATTCTTTGTATATGTTATAATTTTGTTGTTGCTCATGGGAAGCCCAAACCCATTGGTTGTGTGACAGTAAAATTCATTGCCTATGAAGAGTATGAAATCAATGCTTTATGAAGCTCAAAGTCTTTGTTAAGTGCAACCTAATTTCTTATTTTCTGTGAATTTTACTCCATGTTGTTAAATGTTCTTCTTTCAAAGAGGTAGAAAACTCTTGACAGGCCTATATGAATAAACACTTCAATGACATCAAAGTTTTGAAACACTGCAAATGCAGTATTTTGCTAGTCGTTATATGCTCTAGAGTATAGTGTTGTTATAAGAACGATCTTGTAATTTTTTGTGCAAATTTTATGATAATCCTATTAGTACTTCTGTAAATAGAGCCTTACTTTTGGAATCCATAAAACTATATGTTCGATTCAAATTCTTTTGTTGGAAAATAGTTTTTTGGTAAAAGATATTGCTTCTTTTATGTGCTTTACAAGGTATTGGAATTCATAATGAATTGTTTGCAAAGGAAATGGATTTCTATTCTTATTTTAAAATATACCTATTTTAAAACAGACATTTATTTTCCTTAATAAGATTATGTTATGTGTCAGAAAATATTAAATGTTATGTGTATTTTGATGCATGTGTGGAAAATATGCATAAACATATCTTTCAATTGATAAATGAAAAGCATCTTGGAGGCAGGACAGGAACAGACAGGATCAGGACAGGACGTGAACAGACAGGAGGTTGCTGGGGACAGGGTGGGACAGAAGGAACTAGGACAGGACAGGGCTGGTATGGGCAGGCAGTTTGGGGCAAAATAACAGGCAGACAGAATAAGTGCTCTTTTCCATTTCCCATTGTCCACATGTTCTAATTTTATTTAAAAATGCTTGTAGTTATGTTAGGAACCCACCAGATTACACCTTGCATATCATTTTCTCTTGCTAAGTATTTCATACAAGGTCAGGTATTCTTCAAGTTAGGAAGAATTTTGGGGAAGTGTGCTTTGTGGTTGGGTGGAAAAGCTCATGGACCTTGCTCTCGTCCACCAAATGTGGCGAGCATTGAAGAGGAATTACATGGAATTCCATCTTTTGATTATTAATCTTGTATTATATGATGTAAAACTTGAGTTGACTATGTGGCAATGTTAGCCTAGTCAAACTATGTAATTTGACAATTTGACATTTGGAAATGAATATAAATTATTATTTTGGACATGTTGTGCTATGATGGAAAATAGCTATTTGATTTATGTCTTTAATTTAATATTCATAATGTCATAATTGATTTATTGGTGTTAATTTAAGAATGACACACTATAATTTCTTACTGTGTGAGGGAGAAAATCATAGATGCAAACAAGATAAATGTAAATGAAATCAAAATCTAATCTAAGATCAAGAACACTAATCTAGATTTAATCCTACACTGACGAAATGAACAATTAAGATTATTGAATTCAAGAACATGTGAATTCAATACATAAACAAATGAATTCAACAACAAAATCGTTACCCATCTCGTATCAGAGTGTGTTCACCTGATGTTGGATTGTTCGTATCACTGCAAAGCCTCCATAGTTCGTGTGCAAAGCTTGAAGAACAATGTTGATGTTGGTTGATTGCAGAAATGTTGAAGCTCTAATGGTGGTTGTGAATGTCGGCAGTACTTCGTTGTGCAAAATGATGTTGACTCTTGGATCCTTTTCTATGAGGAAAGAGGTTTGTTATATAGAAAATGAGATTTGAAACAAACGATTAGGATCTCAAACAATGTTGAGTCAAGATCTTCGGTCAAAAGGTGTTGAGAGGATTTAGACATGAGTAGATTGTGCAAAGTATATTGCACAATTTGTGTGATTGAGGAATAGATTGGTTAGTCAAGATTTAGATTGATCAGTAAGGATTTTAGATTGATCAGCCAACAATCATAATTTTCTCAATCAGAAAGTGGGCGAGTAAAATTGATTAATTGATTTAATTAATTAATCCCTTTTTGGAGTTGAATGCGCAAATCAAGTTTGAATTTTGCAAACAAAGTTGCATTAGTTTGATTTGATTTTTGATGAATGATTTGAATAATTTGATTTCATTATTCAAATTTTGGAGGCAAAGTGTCGTAATTAAATTATTATGATTTAATAAATCAATTAACTTAGGGAATAAGGTGATTTAGCGGCGTAATGATGAGGGCCACACCGCCCAAAACCCACAGAAATCACAACAACAGAATATAACAACATAGAAGATGCGAGACAAAAAAATGATTCACTTTCAATTATTTTCAGAAAATGAAATTACAGATTCAAAGCTTACATACTACAGCCTCATGGGCTTGATTCATTACAACAAAATCAACTCTAAAAAGAAAACTACTATTCGGAGCCACAATTTGCAATATCAGGGCCACCTCCTACAACCCTCACTTAACCCTTTTTATTTTCCCCAATAACCTCCCTAGAATGTTTTAGAAAGATCAAATTTCCCCTTTTGTTTTTGGTGCCAAAAGTCTCATTGTTTGATTTCTAGCCTAGGAAGAAATTTTTAAGAAATTCACTTTTTAGAGGACAAACTTCGCGGGGCCATAAATTTTGATCTGGGTGTCTAATTCACTATTATTGCATATCATCGAAAAGCTCTCGACAAGCCAACCATAGGTTGGTTCAACCACTTTTTGAGTTGTTTCGGGGTCTCTAAAGTTTTATATTTGAATTTGAAGCTGCATTGGAGAAATTTCCCAGGATGGAAACTTTAATTTCTCCCAAACCATGCAAGGTATTGAGGTGATTCTTTTGCGACTGTAAATTTTTTTCAGCTTTGCTCCTTGGGGTAAAATTTCACATCCATACAAGCCCAATTTGGTTGACTTACTAAAAATAGTAAGTGCCTATTTTTTGCTATTTCTTATGCCTAACAGTCTTAAAACCCTTAAGTTCCATCATGGGACTCAAAACAACTAAATAAAATAAATAAAACAATTTTTTTAGGTGATGCAAGATTTCCCTACACTGCTAGATGCTCTTGCATCAGACACCTAGGGTAATTTGAAAAGTGACCCTGTCACTTCTCATGAGTTAGAGGGAAACCAAGATGGTTAACCTCAACCTCAAATAACCATGATGAATCTTCAGCAGGCCTTCCTCTCCATTTCACCAAGTACTTTGCATATTGCCCTCATGGCTATCCATGATTTCAATAGTCCTTCCTTCTCACAGTAGGTGCTGAATTTTCAAAATTTGTTCATTCGGTCCTCCTCTCCACCTTCATGATACTCACATGGAAATGTTGACTTGCAGAAATGAACATTCACGTAGGCAACACCTCATAAGCATTTCACGAATCATGCTTCTTCAAGATCTTGCATGGTCCAAACTTCTTCATCTTTAACTTGTTGTATGTACCAACGAAAGAGCTTTCCTTTCTGGAAATGAACCATGACTTCATCTCCTACACGGAACTCCTTTTATATTTTAAATTATGCTTGAATGCATTGCTCGTAGGTTCATCTTGTTGACATTTCTTCACTTCATGCAAATTCTTCAGGTGCTCAGCAAAATCTTCAGCCTCAACACTACTCTTCTCCCCCTTATCCATCTTTCTCAATTCAGAAGTAGTTCTTGGACTACTCCCATATACAATCTGGAATGGTGATTTACCAATGCTCCTATTGACAAATTTTTTGTAAGAAAATTATCCCTGTGGTATAATTAAATCCCATCCCTTGGGCTTATCTCCAACTAAGCATCTTAGCAGGTTACCCAAACTCCTATTCACCACCTTTGTTTGTCCATCAGTCTGTGGATGGTGTGTAGAACTGAACTTTAAATTTGTCTTCAACTTCTTCCATAATGTCCTCTAGAAATAACCAACAAATTTGGTATCTCTGTCTGAGACTATACTCTTTGGTAAACCATGTAGTCTCACCACCACTATGAAAAACAACTTTGCAACATAAAAAACATCACTGGTCTTACGATACAGAATTAAATGTGTCATCTTTGAAAATCTATCCACCACCACAAATATGGAATCATGCCCTCTTTGTGTCCTTGGCAATCCAAGAACAAAATCCATGATAATATCCTCAGCCTCTCAAATCCCCAATTAATGGGAAATCTGGTAATATTACGGCTTGTTCCTTTTTACCATCGACATACTTGCAACTTTGTACAAACTTCTTCACATCATTTGCTTGTGGCCAATAATAATACTCAACAGAGGCAATGGTCTTATCTCGTCCTAGCCAATCCTCTATGCGCTTCTCTGATTAGATTCTCTTGGATACAATTGGCTATCTAAAGCAACATCCATCTTAGCGGATTAATAAATCCTATCCAATAACGAGGGTTTCAGCCTTCCAAGCTTTTGCAAAGTCTAGATATTTTGGATACAAACTCTTGAGTTCATTGAACCCAACAACCTCTATATTCATCTCTATCAACAAATTTTTCCTTCTACTTAACACATCTGCAACTTTGTTTGACCTTCCACTCCTATGTTTCAAAACAAAAGTATAACTCTGCAAAAACTCAACCCATTTTAAGTGCCTTTGATTCAACTTTTCTTGACTATTGAGATACTGTAAAGCATGGTGATCAGTATATAAAACAAATTATTTTTGCAACAAATAGTGTCTCCAGTTCTTCAATGCCTGAACTATAGCATAAAAATCTTGATCATAGACATAATATTTCTTCTTGGCATCATTTAACTTCTCACTAAAATAGGCTACATGCTTACCTTCTTGACTCAAAACAACTCCTATGGTAGTGCCACTAGCATCACAATCTACCTGAAAGACCTTATTGAAATATGGAAGTGTCAAAACAAGTTGCTCTATAACTTTCTTCTTCAACATATCAAAACTTTTGGCTGCTCCTGTGGTCCACTTAAACTCTTTTCTATCCCCTCTCATCACTTCAGTTAGAGGTGCACAAATACTATTGAAATTCTTAATCAAATTTATGTAAAAACTTGCTAGACCATGAAATGATCTTACCTCTATAACATTCCTCGAGGTAGGCCATTCAATGATAGCTTTCACCTTTTTTGGATCCATTTTAAGACCCTCTATTGAAACAAAAAGTCCTAGATATACCAACTCTCTCTTCACAAAACTACATTTCTTCAAATTAATCAACAACTTCTCCTCCCTTAGTTTTTCAAAAACTTTTCGGGTATGCATCAAGTGCTCCTCCAATGTCTTATTGAAAATCAAAATATCATCCAAATAAACAATAACAAATTTTCCTAAAAAATCTTTCAATACCTCATTCATAAGCCGCATAAAGGTGCTTGGTACATTGGTTAGCCCAAAGGCGTGTATGACCACTGCCCTCCTTCTTTGAAGGTTGTCTCCCATTCATCTCCTTCTCTAGTCCAGCTCTGGTGATATCCACTCTTCACATCTATCTTCATGAATTACTCAGCACCACTCAAACAATCCATAATGTCATCCATTCTTGGCAAGGGAAATATATACTTGTTGTTGGTGGCTCTAAAATTTTTATTCACCATTCTTACTTTGGTGCAATCTTAAGTGCTGCGGTCCTGCTGATCAATCCCACTTCACAGCTCTTGCTTATGCATTTCAGCTCTTCACTCTCACATTTGGAGTCACATGGAGTGAGCTACCTTATTTGAAAACTAGCTCCGAGGGAATTAGGTCCATGTGATATTCGTCACTTTCTTAAACCTTTGTTTATTATGAAATAATGGCTTGAAACTCATTCAACAAATCTGAAACCTCTATAGGTACCTCATCAGTATCTTCTTTATCAACTCTATGGATCAATGCAAAACACATATGCTCATGCCTCATACATTCTAGGAACTTTCTTCCATCAACCAAACAAATTCTTGCATCATTGCATACCTTTTCCTCTCCCTCTTTCAAGGGCTTCAACTTATAATCAGCTGTCAAAAGGGCAGGTCATTGTATCCATCGCGTGCTGCATTAATCAAATTTCCTCTGATCTTCCCTAACAACATGCAATGGCTCCATGACATAATATCTCATGGTAATTTCAAATCTTGAACTTGTTTACCAAGGTTTACATGGTCTTATTGGCAATCTAGTATGGGTTCAGATGCCTTCTTCTCTCCAACTGCAACTTACTAACCATTTCTTCTAAAAAAGGTTATTAGCACTACCTCCATCAATAATAACATTGCAAACTTTACCTTCACACTTACATCTAGTGCGAAAAAAAATCTTCCTTTGAGTTGGTTCATTTTCCTCATTCGGCAAGGCTCTTCTAGTAACAAGAACCTCCCCTCTTTCTGCATCCTTAGAATGTGAAGACTCAACATCTTCATCAACATGTGCAACTCGTGCATTACCCTCAGGTCTTCTATTTGTCCTTCCTTGATGTTGAGGACACTCATAGGCTCTATGTCCTTCTTCTCCACACTGGAAATAGGTTCCATGGAAGCCTCCTCTTCTCGGTCCTCCTCCAGATCTTCCCCTTCCTCTTTGGTCTCCATTATTCTGATCACGAGGACGGTAGGTGTTATCTCCTTTCTAGTTTTGGCTACTACTGGAGCCTTCACCATTCTTTTGATCTTCATTTCGACCTCCATATGACTGTCCACCAGTCTTTCCTCCATGGCTTCCACCTCGTTGCTTGTTCTCAAACCTCTTGTTTAGTCGTTCTTCAACCTTTAGAGAAAATTGGTAAATGTCCTCAATGGTGGTCATTCTTACTAGTGTCAATTCTTCCTGTATGCTTGGCTTCAACCCATTAATCTAATAGACAACTTTCTCCTTATTCACCTCAAAATGTCCTATCCTAATTAGGACCTTGTGAAATTCCTTTGTGTCTTCTTTCACCATCCTTGTCCCTTGCCTCAAGCTCTGCATCTTCTTGAGTAGCTCCAATTCGTAATCAACTGGAATAAATTGTTTCTTTATTTTTGACACCATTTTGTCCCATTTGGAAATTTTATCTTCCCCTTGTCTTCCTCTTTCTAACTGAACCTCTTTCCACCATATGCTAGTGTGACCTTTCAATTTTGTCTTTGCAAACCTCACTCTGTGAGGATCTTCGATCTCCTCAAACTCAAAGAATTCCTCCATGTCATTGATCCAATCAATCAATTCTTTAGGATTCAAATTTCCACTAAAAGTTGAAACCTCCATTTTAGGTCTTTCCCAATGCTTGCGATTGCTTGCAACAATCTTCTTTCTCTAGGATCCATTGGATCCCGCTCATCCTCTTCCATTTCCTCTTTCGTTTCATCTTCACTCTCATCTCTGTCTCCTTGCACATCTCTTCTTCGAACCTCTTGTTGCAAGGTTTCTAATTGCCTTCTAAGGGCTCTGATTTCGTCTCTAGGTGGACCTCCTCCACCCCAGCCTCCACCTCTGCCATAGTGGGAACGTCTTGGAGGCATCTTAGCCTCTGCAGGTCCTGTGCCTCATTGGAAACCTGCAGTACAAACTCAGGCTCCAGCTCTAATACTGATGGTACACCTTCAAACCCACATAAATCACAACAACAGATAACATAGAAGATGTGAGATAGAAAAATGATTCACTTTCAATTGTTTTCATAAAATGAAATTACAAATTCAAAGCTTACATGCTACAACCTCATGGGTTTGATTCATTACAACAAAATCAACTCTAAAAAGAAAGCGAGCCTATTAGGCCCTCCCTCACAACCCCATAACCCGCCACTGTTCCACAAGCCAACCTCTCCCTCCCCGAATGTTCTAGAAGATCAAATTTCCCTTTGTTTTGGTGCTTGAAGTCCTGGATTTGATTTCTAGCCTGGAAGAATTGCAAGAATTCACTTTTTTAGGACAAACTTAATTGAGGCCATAACGAACAGTCAGAGTGTAGATTCACTATTATTGCATATCATCAGAAAGCTCTCAATGAGCCAACCATAGGACGGTTTGGCCACTTTTTGAGCTGTTTCGGGGCCTCTAAAGTTTTATATTTGAATTTGAAGCTGCATTGGAGAAATTTCCCGAGATGGAAACTTTAATTTCTCCCAAACCGTGCAAGGTATTGAGGTGATTCTTTCGCGACCAGAAATTTTTTCTAGCTCTACTCCTTGGGGTAAAATTTCACGTCCATACGAGCCCAATTTGGTTGACTTACTAAAAATAGTAATTGCTCGTTTTTCGCTATTTCTAACGCCTGACAATCTTAAACCCCTTAAGTGCCATCAAGGGACTCAAAACAACTAAAGAAAATAAAGAAAACATTTTTTTTGGGTGATGCAAGATTTCCCTACACCACTGGATGCTCCTGCATCACATACTTAAATATTTGGTGTTTATTTAATCAATCAGGATGAAGTAAAGTGGGATTAAGACTTCATTAAATAAATGTAATTTATTTAATTGGTCAAAATGATAGAAACATGAATTAATTAAATTAATAGAGGAATAGGGTTTTTAAGACTTTATTAAATAAATGAAAATTATTTAATTTATCAACGGTGATGAAAAAGCAAATTAAATAATGTTGTTTTATTTAATTAATAGAGGAAATTAGGGTTTTAGATGTTTGATGTTGTTCGATTTTGTTCGATGTGAAATGTAGTGATATTTGATGATAATGATGTTGATGTTGTGAGAATGTCATTTAGGGTGTGTGATAGGTGTTAGGTCAATTTCACATGTCTACACTTATAAATAGAGAAAAGGAGAAAACCCAGTGGGACAAAACTCCTCCCCAAAAGAGATGAAATACAAAATATTCTCAATGATGCATGAGAAGGACAAAACCCCATATGAGGAAAAGACCCCCCATAAGAGAGAAGAAGAGAGACCAAGAAACCCCCCCTCAATGGTGAGTCTCCTGTAATAGTAGAAGCTTGACATTAAATGCTGAAGATGATCCAATCTCGTTGAACCCTTAGGAAGAAACAAAAACAAGAATGTATGCAAGATTTCTTCCCATTCCTGAAAGGATGATGTAGAAAAATGAATGAACTGTGATGTCTTTGAACTACGCTCAAGTGTCTCCATGTCAATGCTAAAAGATGATATACTCCAAATAGGCATTCTAGGCCACACAATTGAAGATGTTAATCTAGAATCTCCTAGACATGAATACAGAACACAATCCAACGACAAAGATATCTCCTCTGAAGACAAAGAAGCCTCCTCCAAATGTTGTCCAAAAGAATCCACAATCATGTCAAACTATGAAGAATGATCATGTAGAGAATGAACTAGAGGGTTAGAGTGTTCCCTCACAAAAATTGAAGAAGGATCATCTCCATCAAAGAGAAGGTGTATGTAATCAATGGCGTCTCCCAAATAACCCACCAATGTCTGTCAAGTATGAATCTGAAGTAGATGTAGCTAGAAGACGATGAAGATCATGTTGCACTAAATCACAAGAAGCCATATTTGTAGCAACACAAGCATCGCCAAATGTAACAGTAGATGGAGGAGATGAAATGTAAGGCTCAAGAATGAGAGCCAATGTGATAACACCCAAGTTCAAGTAGCCAAAAGTATCCTCAAAGTCATGGTTCATAGTAGAAGTGTGATCAATAGTCGAAGGAACAATGCCATCATCAAAAGAAAAATTTGCAAAGGGTGTACAACCGAGATGAATGATCAACCATCCCAGTAGCAATAATCTCTATACTCTCCATGTCTCTAATGAAAACTAAATCAGGAGTGAATTCCATAGTCCTCCCATCTCCACCATGTGCAATATGATATATGGAAAGAATATTTTTTGAAAAATGAGGTACACATAAAACATCATTGAAAGTTCCCTCCCCAATATCAATAGATCCCTTCCTAATTACACTCATGTATGTATTGTTTCCTAGCAAAATAGGAGACATAGTCCAAGGATCAAAAGAAGAGAATATAGACTATGAAGATGCCATATGATGAGATGCTCCTGAATCTAGAAGCCATCTCCCTAATCCAAGACTTGTAAAAGCACAAAGAGCTTTCCCTTTATTACCTGATGTAGAAGCCAAACTAGTATGAAATTTTTCCTTTTTAGACTCTCTCTCTCTTGAAGAAGGTGACAGACATTCTAGAAGGTAAAATCATCTCAATCCTCTTAACCATCCATTTTCATACTACATCTTCAAATATTGGCCCAGTCTTTCTTTAGCTTGTTCTAGAAGATACCAAACTTCAAATAAGGCTACACTAATGCATCTTGGCCATCCATTCTCATATACACACACACACACAAACACACACCATCTAGATCCTCAAAACAAGATATCTATAAATCTACCCTCATCCATCATCTAATCATCCTCACAATCTTGATAGGCACATGGTATCAAAATCCTTTCAATTATACTACAACAATCCATCAAAGACTTGACAAATAGATGCTACAAAAGTCTTTCATGAATCCTTCATCAACCACATCAATCATATATTTAGTAATGAACTTCAACAAAGATGGTTTGTATGTGCAAGATTATCTAGTATATATTTTGTTTGATTTTTTTTGTTTAGCTTGACTGAAGGTTATATGCTTGATTTAGAATAAAGGGCTTAATATTTTGTTGATCTCTTTGGTATTTGTTATAAATTTTGCATATGCAACAACCATTCAATTATTAAATAACGCATTGAGTAAATCTTTAAGTGT
>VDFB02255333.1:0-45412 GCA_007258455.2 Sequoia sempervirens | reverse complement strand
ATCATTACACAATAGCTAAGAATGTTATCCCTAAAGGTCTAATACCATACTCATCTTGAGAAATGAAATTAAGAATGCCTATATCCAAGGCATCCTTTTCCTCCAATCATATCAAACATAGTTGAAAAACTGGGGACTCACAAATGGTAATGGTTGATGAGTAACTTGCAGCAAAACTTGGCCATGAGTTTTCAATAAAAAATGCCGTGATCTTAATCAGAAAACTTTCTAAAATGCTCCAAGAAATTGGAAAACTTGTGGCTAGGGTAAAATTCGGCTGCCTAAAAGTGAAAAAAAGAAAAACGTAATTTCATTTGTAGTTTTAACATGCTGTGCAGGTTAAGGGTCTGCCCTAAGGATGACAGTTTGGTAACAGATCTTGGGCGGGTCCTGCCTGAATATACCTAGGATTTGTATGAATGATAAAAAAAATGCATTTAAGAACACAGTTCTGAGATTTTTTGGTGCAGTTAAGCTCTTCTGTTCATAAATGTTTGTGAGTTTCTGAATCCTCATTAATATTTCCTGGAAAAGGAAAAACAAAAACGGAGAAGAAACTAAATAAAAAGAATGATGATATTCCCATTCTTAATGTTGTGGTGTCAGTCAGGATTTTTCAGTTTCACACCTTCACTCTCTATGTTGAAGCACCTTACTTCACCTGGTTTTGAGTATAGTTCTGATGCCAGTGTCATTGTATTTGATTGATAGGAAGTATAGATGCAGCAGAGAATAACTACTGTGGCAGCCCTTCCTTCACTTCTCCATGCCACCCATTCTCACATCCATTGATAACTGTGCAGCATTTTCCTTTAGCCCCTGAATCTGCAGAAAAGAATATGGTCTGTTTTTCTTTAGATGATGTGTTTTAATATTTATCATATATCCCAAGGATCTATGTTCCAGTATATATATATAAGGAAAAATATGTTCAACAAATTCAGTTATATGTGTGCTTTTGAAGAATAGTTTAAAAAAATGATGTACTTTTAATTATTAAATTTTAATTCTCTTAGTTATTGCTGAGTTTTTTCCAAGTCCTGTGTTTTTTATATTTTTTGGGTTAGCCAAGTAATTGCCGAGTCTGAGTTTTTCAACTCTGATATCAACAACTGTGATTCTCCTTGGAATAAGGGAATTGCTAGTTTCCTGGAAGCTCCTGGTGTTTCATAGAAAACTGATTCTCAGTTCTGGCGAATTTCTAAGCCACCTGGTTCCTTTATCTAATTCAATTTTGGTCTTTTGCAAAAAAATGGAGATGAGGTTGTCGTCTATGGCTCAATCTCCAGGGGGTTATTTTGATGGGATTCACTACCTAGACCTCTTATGTTCCATGATGGCACTGTAATTTCTTGGAGGGGATGAAGTGCAAATCCAGGGGCTTAACAAGGTCAATGCTTTTCCTGCTAATTTCAGATTCTTTTGATCAAATTTTCTTCCTAGTTATCGGTTGCCTGCTTGCCTAGATTGTGTAGGTTACAATTAGGTGGTGTTTTTGCAGTGTATCAAATTATATGATATTTTATTGAGATCCAATTGTGCAGGTTCCTTCTACTTCACTCCCATATGTAGTTCTTTTTTGTGTACCTCAACCAGCTAGTTCATTTCCACATTTTTTGTTTTCTGACCTGTAAAGGTTGGTTGAGTTGAAAAATTGTCCACAAGATTAAAATTGTGATTGTTGATTCCATAGAAATGTTCATTATATGACTAGCAAATTGATATTGGAGTTTACCTGGGTTTGAACTGTCAATTTCTTGCATTGATTTGCTTGCTGCCTACAAAGATGCAAAAGTTCTGCCACTAGTTTTTCAAAAAAATCTCAAATTCCATATTTTCCTCCAAGTGTTGTTTTTCTTGTTCGATCATGAGTTCTATTCAGTTATGTTCTCATTTATATTTTATTTTTTATTTTTCTTTATCTTTTCAGTTATTTTCTCACTAATATTCTAATCAGTATATGAATAAATAATTGTTTTGTTCCTGACACAAAGGTTGGGTCTTGGTTTTGAAAGGTAGCCCAGCGTGTTTGCTCCTAGGACATCAAAAAAATCTCAAATTCCATCATAATTTTCCTGCAGGGCATACTGTGCTGCAAATTCATTTTGATGATGAGTTGTGGTTGGTTATGTTCTCATTAATATTGGAACAAGTAAATGAATGAATAAATGCTATATTGAAAGTTAGTTGTATTGTTAGTTATCTATTGTCAGCTCAGGCAGTGTATTAGTCACTTTTTGGTTATGTATGGTTGTGTTAAACGGTTGGATTTAAAATGACAACTGATTGGTCAACCTAATAAGCAGTAAGTTGGGAGTTGAGCTAAGGGTGCTGAGGGTTGCGACATGAAAGGTCCTCAGTGTACCCAAGCATTGCATTCTTCTATATGCTAACTTGTGCAGTAAAGCTATTGAAACCTTATTCATGCATGTGCATACATGTTCCAAACTCAGGCTGCCTTTGGCTTAGTTGTGCAGCTTTCCCATTTGCTAAATGGTTACACATTCTTAAAGCCTCTACTCTTTACCACCTTACTTTGGCTTCATTCTATTTCTTTGTTTTTCCTGCTTTGTTGTGTTTGCTTAGAGTTTAGGGCCCCTTTTACCCTGGTTCTTTGCTATTGCAATCGATATACATTCCAGTCTCTTGGACCTAGTCTTGGTCATTTGTGGACTTTAATATAACTTCTTTCTTTCTTTTTTGTTATCTCCTATGTTACACTCATGCTTTGTGAATCTAAATCTGTAGGTGATGTAAATGAGCAGTGTAGTGTTATGGTGTAAGCATGAGTCTCAGCATGCTTATAGTGGTCTCTTTCATGGCTTTAGGGCTGGACACTTTCCCTGAATTGAACAAAATCTTTGTCAACTCTCCATTAAGCTTGATTGCCCATCGCTTGTTTTGGTTGATGCTTGTGAGATGCTGGGATTTGTAGTGCTTTTTAATTATAAATGAAAGTCTCTTTGGAGGAGGCCTTATAGGCCTTATTGATGAGAGTGTTTGCATTTAAAGTGGAAGGCCCTGTAATCAAGTGGTTGATCCCGAACCATCTTTGTTGGTTGAATCACTAAGGCTTTGGAAAGGAATTTCCAGTTTAGAGGTCCATTTCTTTGCAGATTCTTGAGTATGCTACTGTTTTCCTTTCCTTGGGGAAACATGAAATGCCCCAAAAATTGGAAACAGTTTTTCCTATCACTTTGAGAAGATTGTATCTCTAATAAGTTAATGGGTACTTAAAAAAGTGCATCCAAATTGGAATTTTGAAGGTAGTTGCAAAAAATTGTAATTTCTAGAAACCGACCCAGTTTACTATAGCTTGATTCTAACTCAAAATGCAAGGGTTTTCTGAACAGTCCTTCCTACACATTCAAGCAGGGGCCTCACTCAAAGGCCATGGTCTGGCTTTCTATCCTTTTAGAACTGCTTTGAAGTACATGTTCAAATATCCGTTTTGCCAATCAGTTGCTAGGTCTCATATGTCCAATTGTTGATAAAATGCCCTTAAACTTGCAAATCATAGCATGATGATTATTATAAACATATTCTGCGGGGGCTGCCAACTTGGCTTTTGCATGACTTGTTTTGCTTGCAACCGTTGTTCTTTTGGGAACTTCAGCCATGTGCAATGATACTATTAGGGCCTGCATAACCTGCCCTATGCTGTCTGCCAGTGAGTCCTCCTCAGCAGGTGCAGAAAAAGATGATTTGAGGGAACTGCCTTCTCTATTCACTACAGATTTTAAAAGAGGAAAGCAGGTTGGCAGGTTGGGGGGATTGGGTAACGGGCACTACAGCATCCATGTGGGTCAGCCATGGTCAAAGCCACAACCCAAGCCACTCAAAAGACAAAATCTTAACCACAGGCTATTCACATGGCTCTTTTGAAAGCTATCATCACTTAACTATATCTCAAATTTCTATGCATGAATTGGTTAAAGAATGCACATTCATTATTTTTGTCTCTGATTATTTATTTTGTGTATATATGATGTTCCCTTGGTGGTTGGATGTGACCTATCAACCTATTTCATTATTTGGAGGTTATGGGGTGTCAAGTGGAAAGAAGGATAGAGATGCATAAAAAATTGGCCCAGGCTTCAAGACAATTCTTGACATCTTCAGAATTATTTACACCTTAAAAAATATTCTCTCAAACTTCAAATAGTCAAATTTGGAAGAAAATGTGTGTCATGGCAATCTCTACCAATAATTGAAGATGCATTGCCAATAATTGCAGACACTGGGCAAGCAAAAAGAGGGAGAGGAAACATGCAAGTTAGAATACAAAAGGTGACTATGGCAGATTTATGAAAGATTCCTTCCTCAAATCTGATCTGAATGTTCTGATTTTGGTTTTTCTTGAAGTCTTTGACCAGCATATAGAATATGTTTTGTTTTGTTTGTGTTTTATGTTTTTTCTGATTTTTTTGTGTTTTTTGGAGTTTTATGCGAATTGCATGACATGTACAATGCTGACAAAAGAAAAATAACCAAACATGCGATGATTCTATTAATTAAAAGACTGAAATTACATAGATATGGGCCAATTGGAACATGCCCATTCATCCAAAGACCAAGAAATGACTTTTTACAAGGCTGCAACTAAAATTTCAGGTCTGATATAACCTTGATACAGCAAATTCGAACTCTCCCAGCTCTACAAATGACTACCCACTTCGTTTCCAGGTGTGAGAGGAGTTGTGCCACTGTTGTATGAAACTTGTCAACTCCAAAACTTCAAAAACTTCACCTAGCGCTTAGGGTTTGAAGCCCAAATGCCAAACAAAGGTGCAGCTGCTTGTGCAACTGCTGAAAGATTGTAGAAATGTCCTCTAAAAGGACTGATCTGCAATCTGATGCGAATTTTTGTCCTCAAAATGGATTGATCTGCAATTATAACCCCAAATAATGTTGCCAACTCCACACTAAAGCTGGATAATGTTGAACCCTATCATCAGGAGAAATGGGTTTTTGTCCAAATCTCCAAATTCTCCCAGAAGTTTGCGTTCTTGGAAGCTCCAAGCTCTTCAAACCCTCAAGTTTGCTTCTGCTCTCAAATTGAAGTCATAAGAAATGAATCCAAAATAGACAAAAATGCCTTTTCATCTTCTCCAAGAGGGTTAACCCTTTTTAGGGTTACTATTTGGCCTAAAAATTCATAAAATAACATTGAGGGTCTAATTTTACATTGTGAACTTGGCCCCCCTTTTAAAACAACTTAAGTTCTAGGATGGGGTGCACTTTTCACTATTCACTTTGTAATTTGCTGTTACTATTCACCTTTCACTATTCCATTAAAGCCAACTTTATTATTTCTAGTTTATCCTTGGCTTAATCAACTGAACTCGATTTTGAAAGGCTCGAACAACTCCTAGCAAGGTTCCACAACCTCCAAATGGGTCCCCTATCCATACTGTTGACCTACGGGAACCCTCGTAATAGATCAGCCTCTAGCATCAGATCTAAATGCCTAAGGAGGGGACATTACAATTTAGTAAAGGGATTCCAACCTCTGTTGAAATAAGTTCTCGGGAAGAGCTTAAACACAAGCTTACATTGAATATTAAAGCAATTTAATTTTCATTCAAGGGACTGGTCACATGCACATAGAAAAGCATGCATGCATACAAAGAAACATTCATGTAAATAGAAAAACAAGCATTCATGGGAAAAAAACTAGCAAAATACTTGGCAACTATGTAAAGGGAAAGTGTTACAAAAAGTAAACAAACTTGTATGCATGCTTCTAGCTTGGGCTGATTTTTAGTGTTTGCTTAGTTAGAAGATGGTTTCTTACTTGATTGCAAGTATTAAACAGCCGTACATGTCATTTGATATGATTATGGGACTCAATTCCCTTTTTCTGAGATTATAATAGTTTTACTTAAACCAAAAAAAATAAAATTTGAAGATTCATTCCAGTGAAGGGCAACTCTACAAGAATGAGTCGATTATTAATTTATCACTGCTTTGTGATGGATGTTATGTCAGTTTTGTAGTCACAAAGATCCAGAGATCAGGCCCCAGCCATAATATTAGCAGAGCAGCTTCTATGCAATTTTTTCTAAAGGCCAGCACAAGGGAAATATGAATATCACCTATTACGACAAATGCAGGTCAAACAATTTTGTAACACAAGTACAACCTAGAGCAAGGAAAACATAAATACGTGCATTTGAAAAGGCCTAATGTCCTGTAAGATGACAAATGCTTAACACATCAAACATTTATTAACTATATGATGCCTCAGTGAAATCTGGTCGCTACTTTAAACTAGTCACAACTGGCTTTACTATATCTTCCAAAGGCAGACGCTTTGATCACTTGCAGTTACTAAATGCATCACAGTAACATGCAGCATGGACTGCTATACATGATTCTCACTTTAAAAGCACTAGAAACGAATATCTGTTAAGAAAAGCAGCACTTCCCTCCAGAAGCAACAAGTTAATAAAGTGTAGCTTATAATATTGTATGGTAGCCGTCTTATACATCCCCATTTATGAATGTGAAATTATATTGCATTTGTCTTAGCTGGTTGTTAAAAATACTGGTTGACTATATTCCAATGCAATATAATGTAATCAACATTATGAACATGAAAGAAAAAATCTATATTCCTCAATTTATGGACTAAACTCTCATTTTTGTTTGTTCTCTATATCTCTATGGTATTAAAATGCTTTCAAATTTTAAAAACAATAAGTTTTTTTTTTTTAGTATCATTTTCTTACATTTTCTGAAATCTGATATTTTCCCATTTGCCAATTTTTTCCCAAGAGATTTTTGCTGCTATGATTAAATGTAAGACCAATCTTAAATACTAGCATAGGTATCTTAAATACATCTATGCCAAAGAGGCTAAGAGATATCAGTCTCAAGGTGCCTATCGTGAATTTATTTATTTATTATATATAGGATAAATAGGTGCCTTGAGATTGATCATTTGACATCTTTTAGATAGATGTATGTAAGATATCTATGCTAGTAAATATTAAATGTCCACAAAGTAACTCTAAAGTAAATCTTAAGTTACTATTTTGATATTCGTAATTAATAAGTAACCATTATATATATGGTATATGGTAGGGTATTGTAATATACATAAATTACGAGTGAATGCCATTGTTGTTGGGACTTAGGTGATATTCACTTGCAAAAAGTCCTTGTAGTTAGAATTTGTCTATGGAATACAATGCAGAGAAATGTGGTGAGAATTAGGTGTTGCGGTACAACTTATATGTTAGTTTACATGTGGTGATGTTATGAAAGTAAGTTGTACAACATTCATTTTGTTTTACATATGGTTGTGCTGTGAGAGCAACTACAAGTGATTTGGAGAAGAATTCATAACTGCATATGAAAAATAGTGTTTGTTGGGAGCATGAATGGCACAACGCTTGTTGTAAAGCTAAAAATGTGATGTAATTTGAGAGTAGGATAATGTTTTGGAAGATGGTGTAAGGTATTGCAAGCATTTAGAAGTGTTGTTATGTTTGTATGTTCTACCGCAAATGTGGAGTTGGTAGTGGTGGCTATAGAGGAAGACATGAACTCATCGACAATGTTCAGTGTGTAACTATTGATTCATAGTGTGTGATAGTGGCTATGTTTATAGGGTGTTTATCTACGTGGAGACATTGTGTTTGGTGATATGTGTAGTATATTGATGTCATCATATGGTTGGAATATAGTTGTATGTCTCTTGGCATTCCACGTGTAGGTTGGATAGTTAAATAGTTGGAATTCCTGTTTGCACATATATATGTGCCATCTTGTGTGAAGGCGCCAAGGTTTGATGATTGTACAAACATGAAAGTTAGCATTGGAGTGAACATTGTTGTGTGAGACATTAGAGTGATTGTAAAAGAGTATGCTTTAGATTGAGACTTCGTTCAATATCCTATTGTATTGAATCTTTGATTCTAAATACTATAACTATGAAATTCTTTTGGTGGTGGGCTTTTCCCTCGAAAGGGTTTCCCATATGAATCTCCAAGTCTTGTGTAATCTTGTGTATGCATATTGTTCCATTCATAGTTGTAAAACTTGGACTCGACAATAACTCTGCAGGCCCAAAATTTTTAAAAAACTCAAGCTTGGAAAAAACTCGGAAAAACTCGGCAAATTTATTGAACATTTGAAAATACCATGATTTTTTAAAATATTCTTAAAAAACAAACATATATACTAAATGTGTAGAATGTATTACTGATTTCCATCATATTATTGAACATGACTAGGTCAATGCCCAACACAAATACAATCAACAAGTTTGCATGCTAATGATTAAAATTCCCTTACAATCCCTCATGTTGAATGAAAATGAACCTTAAACAATTGTTTAAAACCTAAGTTATTGGTTTTGGTTAGGATCTTGGTTCGAGTTCATGGATTCAATTCATGGATCCGACAAAAAAATTATGAGGGTCGGATTCATTTTGGGTTTGTCCGTATATATATATATATTAATAAAATTAATATATTATATAATAATAATTAATTATAAAATATATTTATATAATACTAAACAAATATTAATAATATAATTATAAATTTACAATACAATAAATAAACATAATATTATTATAATATATAATTATTAATATTAATAATATATTAATATATAAATATTAATAATATAACTAGAAGATTATAATATTATAAATATTGTAATATATATATGTATATATAATAATTAATTATAAAATATATTTATATAATATTAAACAAATATTAATAATATAATTATAAGATAATAAAATTATAAATTTACAATACAATATATAAATATAATATTATTATAATATATAATTATTAATATTAATAATATAGTAATATATAAATATTAATAATATAACTTTATTAATATTAATAATATAACTATAAGATTATAATATTATATATATATATATATATATATTGGTTCGTAAGGGATAATTATATTAAGTTGCCAAAAAATTATAGTTCGTTTGCATAGCAGGTTTTGCAAAATTTGCAGAATATTGCCCTTTCGGGCCAACCTAGTATCCATTCACTAACCAAAAAAGCCCCCCATCGGCCACCAAAATTTGCAGACTTCACTACACCCACTTCATTGAGACCAAGGAGACAAAACCAAAGACGAACACCATATTGAAACAAAAGCCCAGAGAAGGAGATACCAACTGCCACTCTTAAGAACTATATTAAACTATAATATTTAGATTGCAAACCCTAAACAAACCTACCCAACCACTCAGTTACTAGCTAGAAGCCATTCATCTTGGTGAATTGATCAAAATCTGCCACCCAATCGAATCCATTAACTGGCTCCAACATTAGCAACTTCATGAGGAAACTAACCTCGTAGGCTGCAATTTGACGATGCTTGACTAATGCCATGCCTTTGAGCTCCAGCAGCAAAGGATAAACCTTAATGACTTCACCCGTTACCCTAACCAACGGAAGATCACGAGGCCGAGGTGCTCCATGTCTTAGGAGAGCCGATTTCAAAACTTTGTCCAAGCCGTCTAGGAGCTCTTTTTTAAAGAGCTTGTAGACAATCACCTTCGCCTCAGCTTTGGGGGTCCTCACATCAAGCAGAGACACCAAGAACCTAGAGACAATGTGGGTGTTAACCCGAAATGTCTCTCGGTTCACCAAAAAATCCTTTCCCAAAACCATCTTTACTGCAACCACTGCATGAGGATTGATTTTGAGCATTATCCTTTTCAACCACTGGTCGGTAATAGCCTTGGATGCAGTTTGCCTGACCTTGCAATCTAGTTGGACGGACGTGTCCTGCCCTATGCTCACCATCACCTTCGATGAAAACTCAACTATGAATTTTGAGTGCTTTGCCATGGCTACCCATGAAGAGCTCACCAGAAAACGAAACCAAAAGATGGCAAAAAGCATGCCAAACTGCTGACATTTAAGGGACTTCCTTTGCCAAGGCTTGCCACACTTACCACGCTGTGCAATTGCAAGCGTGCCCTTCCTAAATTCCTTAGCTTACACCACTTGTTCGCGATCGTGCATAATGCCGTGTCATGGCGCGCCAATTGGGAGATGGGCCGTATCAAACCTTGATCGCCCATAGACCATCTCATTATTGTTTGATACTGCCGACGCCAAAGGCATGTATCAGCATAAAAGCTTTTTATTACCTGTCCTTTCGCCACCCTGCAGACTTGATCATAATGCCCAAAAGGCACTCAATGAAAAGACTGCCTACTGCCTATATTGTTTGCTAGCTCACATGGATTGCTAGCATGGGATGCCACGTGGATAACCACCTTGCCCTGCAAGACCCCGACCAACCACAAAGACCTATGAAAGTAAAACCATCCATCCTGCCACCTAAGCCAATTTAGCCACGACTGGGGTGCTGATGGTCGCGGTCTCTCTACTTCCTTGTTGTGGAGAGATTCCCCCCCATCCACCCATTATAATATAATATATATTAATATAAGTATAATATTATATTATTATAAATTTATAACATATAATTATTAATAATTTAATAGACATTTTTTTTTAGACTGTAGGAATCGGTTGGGTATCTGTCCCCCTATAAATTGCAGTGCACTTGGTAAACTTTTTTCATGTGACCGGTGGCGCTGGCACAACACGCCCTCCGGTACCACGGGTTTGGGGGGAGACTAGACCTTGTGACCTCTTTCCTGCAATATGATGCTTTAGCCAATTGAGCTAGGCCAACCGCCCCAATTTAATATACATTGTTAAACTTAATAAATTAAATTAAATTTTAATAGCTATAGCTAAAAGCCTAAAACTTAAAATCTAAGTTTTAATATTAAAAATTTAATACGGAAAGTTTGGAAGCCCTCCCGCACAGACAAACAAATATGAAGAATTGAAATGCTGGAATGTTGTAGACAGATAGGGCGGATTATGTTGGGTGCATCCGCTAGATTATGTTGCGTGCAGCTGGTGCCCTCAGTTGTCGACCCAAAATGAAAGACTATCTTAAGAAAAATCGCATCCACAGTAAAGTTGAATTTATGACAAATCTGGACGTTTTTTGACGAGTTTTGCAGCAAACAACATGCGTTTTTCCGATTTTTTAGTAAAAAATTGCTGCTATTTTTAAGAAATCTCGGCAATGAGTTTTTGTGTGACTAACTTGCCGCAATAGTTGATGTGCGAGTACTCACAAAGTTTTTCAACACTGGTTCCATTTACTTATGTAAATATTGTTAGTTAGATTTTGTAAATACCGTCGACTATTTCCGGTGCACAAAATCTTAAGTTTCTTTAGTCCCAATCTATTGGTCATTTGCAATAGTGTAAATCCCCAACAATCATAAAAAACTTTGTAGAAAACGATTCTTAGTGTGGATTGTATCATAATACAAAGCTTTCATTGATAAGTAATTCTTAAATTTTCATTAACTCTAAATCTTAAACTACCATGCATCTTGATGTCACTTGGAGTAAATAGCAACAGAAATTTACTGAAGTAAATCTTAAAATATGATCTATCTTGATAGTATAATGCCAATCCTAGCACTAACAAGTAACTATTTCACATATATTTGAAGTTACCATAATAGACACGATGGCAAAAAATATATATGATCTTAATTAATAAGTAACTATTATGAGTGAATGCCATTGTGATTTTTTTTGTAGAAATCAATTTTTACATTATCCATTTCATCAGCCATATATTATTTTGATATTTTTTAATTTTTTGGGATGCCACCTATCTATTTTGATATATATATATATTTGGATGTCGTCTATCTAAATGTTTTCTTTTAAATTCACTAAGGCCACTACATGCACCTTGCTATCATTGTAGATTATGCCTCTTGGTGTAATCAGTCCATAATTTAGGTGCTTTGGAAGATGGATAATCTTTTTCATTGCGACATCATGTTTGTGGGTGTAGACACCTAGAAATTACCACTAAGCCTGTGAATTTATTAAAACCCCCTTTGTCATCTTTGATAATTATTACCTAATGTCATAAATTCTTCTATTAATTAAATAATATAAATTATTTAATTAATTCATTTTAGCATTTTTCGACACAAATAAATTAAATTCTATTTAATTAAATAACTTATTTTCCTCTAACTTTTTGAATTGGATTTCCATTTAGTCAAAAAGTGAACTCGCTTTTTCTCTTGCAATGAGATAATGTTTCCATTATTTCAAAATGCAATTTCCCTCTTCAAACTACTTGATTTTGTCGAAAAATCATTCAGTTTCCTCTTTCTCCTTCACTTCCGATCTTATCCCATCCTGTCTCATCTAATTTCGGCCATTGATCGAATTAATGTCTTTTCAATCTCGACTGTCCGTTTTCCATCCGTCTCTCTATAAATACCATTGTCATTTATCATCTTAGAATATCTTAGAAAATCCTGAATTAGGTTATCGTGCTGTTGAGATAATAATTTTTCTTCAATATTTTGTTTTGTCTAGTCATAGGCTTATATTTGCAGGTTATAAATCTGAGGGCATCAATCATTTAGTAGCAAAACGGAGAAGAGCTATGGAGATAATTCAATGGATGCATGAAGGATTAAGTGAGATTGTTTCATTTTGTTTTACACTTTTATGTTTTCATTGTTCTTGATGGTTGATTGGGGTTTTGGTGTTTATTAATTTAATAATGCTTTAAACTTGAAAATCTAACCCTGATTACAGTGGGAATGATCAAGGATTTAAAAAAATATTATTCCCTTATCCTTTGTTCTTAATTAGATCTCATAAGTAGTTATTGTGCCAATGTATGAAAAAAGTGAAATGGACAATCAGATGGATGCTTTAGAGATTTATATTAAAAAGTTTTTAGAACCTCATTGGTTTCATAGTTCCAAAGTAACTAGTAACTCGGCAACATATGGATTTTCTTGTATATGGGTCCAGGCAGTGAACATGAATACACATAGAATTTATTTGTCATTCTTAAATTGATTGGTATGGAATCTATCATTTATAATATTTGTTCTGTCTCTGGAACAGATGCGGGCAGTTGTACTGCTCTACAATTACTACCTTAGAAAAGAATTTCCACAACTCGAGTTTCTTGATGCATTTACATTTTGCAAGACTGCTGTAGTCACGTGTGCAAAACTCATAACATATATGGGAGTCTTGAAGGGCACTGGCACTAATCAATTGGCATCAGAATTTGTTCAGCGTGCTACGATAACTGAAAAAATGGTTAAGGAAGCTTGTGATACTTGTGAGGCACTGGAATCTCCAAGAACAATCTCTGATATAAACACTATGCCAGTTTCAAAAGTTGCTGTATTCGTAGTAGATGCTGCATATCAGAGTTGCATCCTCATTTATGGCTCTGTAACCAGAGGAGTTTGGTCTCTTGTTGAAAAAGATGTTCATGGTTTTGATAGCGTATATGAATTGACACAAGAGAATGCAAAACAAAATAAAGAGAGAGTTTTAAGGAAGAGGCCACATGGAGATATGCCAAGTGGAACAAAAAAGCTTCTGCCACTCGCCTTTTCAGCTGTTACAGAACAAACAGGTCCTGCAACTTATTTACCCTCATTTTACATTCAAACTAGTATATTTCAAAGTAAGGAAAATGAAGATAATAAAGGTGACATTAGATATCTATATCATTAAATACCTTAACAAATAATTTCTTGTTGATGCACCACTCAAGTTTCCTGAAAAATCAATCGTAGAATGCCTTTTTTCTTAACACTTTAGACTGTGGAAGGATCAAACCCCAAAAATTATTCAGTTTATTTGGTGATGTAGCCATTTATTTACTTTTATATTTTAAATCTTGTTGCAATAAAGGATATATGCATTCACTTGTCATGAAATCTGCCTAACAAAGCAAAAATGATCCCTGTATATGCATCAGCAGGAGGCTTCAATTGACATCTTGATTATGACATCTAACAGATGAGAATTCTTTTTCATAAATGGATACTTGATCTTGAAATGCTATATTTACAATAATTCTCATATCAAAGGAAGGGAAATGAAAAAAATACAAAGTGGTTGCTACATATTCGATTATCTAATTGCTTTCAATTATTTGATCATTTGCTTATTGTGTAGTAGCTTGTTTACATTTTATATACTCTTAATTTTGCATGAGAAAATTAATTGATAATCTATGAGAACATTCATCAATTTAATTGTTTGGTTTGAACTTTATAGTAACATTTTTTAAACATGCATGCATGTGGTGGGTTGCTTGCTTGTATGTATGTGTAAGTTTTTGAACGGGCCAACACAATATTTTCCCAATACCAAAGTGCACCTTAATTTTAAACCCTATAATTCACCACTTTAACATGGAGCACAATTTGCTTGTCAATATAGGAACCTTGGTCATGTTGGAGATAAGTATTCCTTGTTACCACTAGATAGGGGTTTTGTTCCTGGGAGAGAAACATTAGAAGGAGCAATTGTTGCCTATGAAACTTTGCACTCCATTGCTGTAAATAAATTGTCTACAATGATTATTAAACTTGATATGCAGAAGGCATATGATAGGGTTGATTGGGCATTTTTGAATCAGGTGTTATTGAAGTTTGGTTTTTCTCCTAAGTGATGTAAGTGTGTGATGAGCCCAACTGGCTCAGCTCTATCTCAACTGCTAAAACCGTCTGTTTTTGTGTTTTTGTTTGTTTTGATGAATTTTAACAAGAATATATGGAAGTGCACTAGGCATAAAATGGTGCTAAAATTTAAATTAAAGCAAAAATAGGGAAACTACCATTGTATTAAGCATTAATCAACTTCTACAGATAGATTGCAAACAATAGACATAGTCGAAAACCTCCAAATTAATTAAATAAGGTAGATCCGTACATGCCAGGCAAGAAATGCTGAAAATGGAGAAAAGCAACATCCACCTCCAATACTAGATTTCTCCCACTCAGAAACTGTACCCAAGGCTTTGGAAGAACAAGGCATCCAACACTGAGCCAAGAAAGGAGCCAAAAGAGAGATGTTTTAGCCTCTTGCTTCACACGCCCTTGCCAGAGAGAAACACACCATCCAAGAAGAATGTACGGCTATTCCAGGAAATGTACGACCTTTACTAAATGCTGACATACAAAGGAAAGATGGCGCCAGAAGAACAAACCCCTTTCCGTTATTGTAAACTGATGAAATACTGAATAAAAATTGTCTGGTGAAGATCAAATGGACTTCTGAATTGAAGCCCTCCCTGTAACATAGATTTAGCTGGTCTTTCACTGCTTCAAGTTTGCAAATCATTGAAGATTTCTCATTCTCCAATGGTCGAAATTCACTGTAACCCTTGTCTCAGACAAATGCATAGAGGAGCAAAATGGAAGCAATGTCAAATAATCATATGAATGAGGTCGACTTGCCTCCCATTTACCTTATATCTCCAAAAAAGCACGCATTTCAAGAAGTCACGACTTTTGGCAATTAAATACATTTAAAATGTATTTAAGTCATTTTCAATAATTGACTTTTAAATACTTTGGGCGCACCTTTTTGAGTTAAGTGATTTAAAACTCACTTTAATAAATTTAAGTGATTTGACTTTATTATAAAGTTAAAACATAACTTTATAATATTCCCCTTTAATTAAATATCACTTAAATCAATCAAAAATTGATAACTCCCTCAATACTCAGTGTTTTGACGTGCTGTTAGAAGGTGGCAAACACTGAACTGCAAAGGCCTGCACTGAGCTCAACACTGAACTGAAGGGGTGGAAACAACAGTATCCACCATCATCTGCCACTGATATCCTCTATCCAACACACTGGCCTACGAGGATGAAAATAATAGGCCAACCCACCATAAAACAAGATCACGCTAAAAAGGGGACATTACAAAGTGGATAATGGCATGTTTGTCTGGTGCTAAGTTTTCGGTTGTATTAAATGGATCAACAGTTGGCTTTTTCGGATCTACCCAAGGGGTCCGTCAAGGAGATCCATTGTCACCATTCTTATTTATCATTTTAGCTGAAGCTTTGAGCAGGTCTTTTCACAAAGCTCATATGCAAGGTCTCATTCAGGGTGTCTCTATTCCAAATACTAACATATCAGTGACTCATTCTCTTTTTGCTGATGATACTTTGCTTTTTGGTAAAGCCTCAATAGCAAAGGCTTTGCAGATAAAGTCATTATTGGATAAGTACACTAGAGCTTCAGGACAAAAAGTAAATGAAGGAAAGTCAAAAATTTATGTGTTCAATACAAAATCTGATATTGAAAATCGAATAGTGAGTCTTTTTGTTTTTCAACAAGCCCATTTGCCATGTAAATATCTTGGTATCCCATTCTTTACTGGTCAGAACAAGATTACTTATTGGCAAAAATCCATTCAAACCATTCAAGCTAAAATCTTGTCATGGAAAGGTAGATGGTTATCTTTAGCAGGGAGAATTTTACTGGTAAAATCTGTATTATCAACAATTCCAAATTACTATATGGCAGTTTTAAAAGCTCCAAAGTCCATCATTTTTCAAATTCAAAATCTGATTAGGAAATTCTTATGGTCAAGTAATTTGGATAGCAAAAAGAAAATTCCCTTGATATCTCTGGAAACAATGTGTTTAGAGAAGTTAAAAGGTGGAGCAAGCCTTCACAATTTGTTAGATAGGAATTTGGCATTATGAGCTAAAATGGTTTGGCGAATGTATGCAAAACCTACAATTAAGTTGTGTCATCTTATGCAGAGCAAATATCTAGACAACCATTGCCCATCAAGAATTTTTACTGTTGCAAATCCACCTTCAGGGTCTGCAATGTGGAATTTTTTGGTTTCATGTAGGAAGGTTATCTTACCTCAATTAACTTGGGAAGTGAATGATGGTACTGAAGCCTCTTTTTGGAAAGATTCTTGGAATGGATACCAGAATCTAGCAGTAGATTTCAATTTTGAGAACACTGCAAATTTTTTGTCCCAAGCTTGGGGCTCAAAAGTAAAAGATTATGTTTAGAATGTGGATTCAATGACTGGAAAAGTCAAGTGGAAGGAGTTTTCAAAAGAGGCAATAGATGAGAATCATAAAGATGAGATTTCATCCATCCTACAAGAAAGAGTAGTCTATTTTTCATCCAAACCTGATAGATTAATTCGGTCTAAAGCAAAAATAGGTTGCTATACAATTAAAGAGGGGTACAAATCAATTTCTAAAGCATCCCTCCAAGTATCACAACAAAGAGCCTATCAGTTTTGTTGGAATTCAAAAGTTTTGCCTAAAGCAGGTTGTTTTGCATGGCTAGCAATTCCAAATAAAATTCTAACAAGTGACAAACTGGCAAAACTAAAGATACCCGTTCCTTTTAAATGTGTGCTTTGTGAACAGGAGTTCGAAGACATAAATCACCTTTCTTTTGTGTGCAGTAGTGCAGATTTGCTGGTTGTTTGTAGTGGCTAAAATGAATTGGTTAACAACTATGCCGGCCACGATTTGGAAACTATTTACTAGTTGGCCACAGCTATATAAATCATCATTTTTCGCAAGTATTTGGTGCATCATACCATCCTCAGTATTATGGGCTATCTAGTGGGCAAGAAATAGAATTAATTTTAGGAAAGAGAAATTGAACATTGATCAAATGCTATTACTATTGGAAAGGTCAATATCTGAAATAGTAAATGCTTATGTGTACAAAGTAAAACATGTTGGCTCACTTTTCACTGCTTGGGACTCAAGCTTGATGTCCTCCTGGACTTTATTATCTCTGCCTTTCAAAGGTAATCTTCATTAGTATGTTCCAAAAGTAAACAGAGATTCCATAGTGTGGTCTCCTCCTCTAGGTATCTTTAAGCTGAATGTAGATGGAGCATCTAGGGGGAATCCAGGTTTATCTGGAGCAGGGGTGGTTAATAAAGGTTTAGTGTTATGTGCGAAATCTTATAAATTGATGTCTGGAACTAATAATGCTGCGGAGGCTCAAGCTCTTTTGTTTGGTTTGAAGCTAGTCCTTAGTTTCAAACTACCTATGATTCAAGTAGAAGGTGATTCAATGATTTTAATTAATGCATGTCGCGATTGTAAGCTTCAAAATTGGAAGGTGGAATATATTGTTAAGCGGATATGGTCATTGCTTGACAAAGTAGGTAATTATCAAATCTTGCACACATACAGAGAAGGAAATATGGTTGCAGATTTTTTGGAAAACTACGAGTGTGATCTGTTGATGTTATTGCAGCTTCGGGCTTCATACTTCCTTATTTATTTGTGATTATTTAATGGCAACATATCTCTAAGATGGCCGACCTCCTTTGTAATCATATTTATTATTATTTGTAATTTCTTTGGTGGCCGACCTAGCTTTTATTTGTAATTATATTTTTTCTTTTAGTGGCCGACCTTCTCCTTGAAGAGGTGCGACCTCTCTTGCAAAATGTATATATAGAAGTTCATTCTTCCTCATTTTATCATCAAGCAAGTTTGAAGTCTCTTCTCTTCTCTCAAGTGCGAATTCATCAAGTGCAGATTGTGAAGTCATCAAGAGCAGATTGCGAACTCTTCAAGTGCAGATTTTTGTCCAAGGAAGTGCAGATTATTTGTCTATCATTGCATCTTGTGAAGGTGCTGATTATTGGCCTTGAGATTGGCCTCATTGTAAAGAGACTTGTTGCCATTATTGATATATAATAAAGAGATATTTGTTGCTGGGTTTTTCTCCCTCAGGAGGAGGGTTTTCCTAGGGTATCTGCTGTGTCTTTGTGTTGAAATTTTGAATTAATTTTTGTGCACTTAATCTGATAATAAAATTAACATGGTATCAGAGCGGGTTTGAAAAAGATCTTGATCAGATTGTTATTACAACGATACTCTTTACTCTCTTTCTCATCATTGTTTACTTCTATCTCTTCGTCAAGATGGTGATCGGTCTTAAGCTTGAGGATAGACTTGAGGGATCATCTAATTTCACATCTTGGAGATTCAAAATTATGCTCACCTTGGAAGAAAGTGAATTGGCTGAGTTTGTGGAGAGCAAAGTTTCCAAGCCTGTTGATAAGGAAGAGAAGAGTCAATGGAAGAAGAAAGATACTAAGGCAAAGAAGATGTTAGTTGATTTCGTGAAGGATCATATTGTTCCCATCATCTCTAAGATGAAGACGGCAAGGGAGATGTTTAAATCTTTGGAGGAGATGTATGAGATCAACAAGACAAGCGATGCACTTGCATTGAAGCAACAACTTCTTCATGTGAAGATGGCGGAAGGAGAATCTGTCATTGCTTACTTCATGAAGATTTCCAAATTGAGAGATCAACTCTCTTCTATTGGTCATTTTGTTGATGTTAAGGATTTGACCATGCTTGCTCTTAATGGTCTTCCTTCATCTTGGGACTCTTACATTCAAGGAATCGGCGCGAGATCGAAACTTCCCAAGTTT
Source organism: Sequoia sempervirens (assembly GCA_007258455.2). Lineage (NCBI taxonomy): Eukaryota > Viridiplantae > Streptophyta > Pinopsida > Cupressales > Cupressaceae > Sequoia > Sequoia sempervirens. The sequence continues at coordinate 26,065 of VDFB02255333.1, read as the reverse complement.
GATCATTTGAGGGCAGACTATATTCAAGAAGAGTCTAGGTTGGCTGCAAGAGGTATTGGTCGAAGCTCTAAAAATGAAGACATTCATGTTCTTTTTCGCTCAATCCTCGAAGAAGAAAGGAAACGGAGGAAAGAAAAGATACTTCAAGAGGAATAGAGATAAAGGGTCAGATGGTGCTCTTGCATTCAAGAAGAAGAAGGATCTATCTTGCGTTCAATGCTTTCAATGTGACAAGTTTGGTCACTATGCAAAGGATTGCCCATCCAGGCCTAATCAACATGCTTCATTTGCGGATGTGGATGAGATCTCTCCTCAAAAGGATTCTAGGGAATTTCTATTCTAAGTCATGGGCCTGTGTTCAAGCCGTGAAGATGGTGGACTGATCTGAGTGCAAGAGCAACGTTCTATACTGTGTCCAGTAATTGCATTCATCAAAATATTTAAAGAGATAAGTATTCTTTGTTTTCTGAGTTATATCATTTATTTGGATCTTGTAATTAGTAAAGAGAGATAGTGGTTTCTCTTGAATTGTGTTCTCTAGCGTAAGATCCTTTGAAGATTTCATTTATTGCAAGTTATTTCATGCTGGTTGTGAAGATTTCTGAGTGTGACTCTGAAATAAAAAGAGAATTGCAATTTCGATGGTGATTAGTTGGTCACATCGATATCATTCTCTAATGCATGAATTGTGATAGAGCCTTGAACTCTTGGAGAGAGTTGGTTCTACATGCTAACTGCATAATGCATTCAAGAAATCTGTAGTTGTGCAGATTGTCTTTTTGTTGTGCTGAGTTTGGCACTCTCGAAAGGAGTAAAAGATGGAAGAAAGAGTTATATGAAAATATAAAGATAAGTTTCTTTATCCCTTCATTCTGATCTTTTGATATATATCTCTTTAGGTTGATTTATTTATTTATGTTTTAATATTGTTCATAAATTCTTATGTATTCATGCTATAACCTGAGATAGTAAACCTTGTATGATTCTAGCATTGATATTTCTTTGGATAGTTATAAACTGTTAGTAATCTTTCTCTAAAATGCTTTCAGGACAGTTCTAGGAGCAAGAAGGTGACGAGAGATTGCTTAGTGATGAAAAACTTGAGGCATCTTGTGAGGAAGTCATGCCAACCAAAGAAATGATCAAGCGTGAAGTCACGACTTGCAGCCATGGGACTGAGTTGGTGGCTAGAGGGAGTTCACTTCCAGAAGACTTCTTTGCAATCTCTGAGGCAGGGATCAAGAGGGAGTTCTGTGACTCACTGAGAAGAAGTGAAGGGTACAGTGTTGCAAGGCCAAGTGTTATATCCTTCAGCTGCTGAGATCAAAATTGCACAAGATAGTCATCTAGATTTGATATTGGTAGCTCCGCAAACCTATTTAGAATAGAGTGATCTGCAATGAGGTCGAGGAGGTCAACCTTGAACTCTCTTCAGTACCAGAGGTGTGCACTGGAAAACATTTATCTAAGGCAAGCGTTGTAGGCAATCTTGGACGATGAGGTCAAAAGGTTGATGCATGAGCTTAAAGATTCAGAGGGAGCCTACTAAACCTGAAGAAGATGGTAATCTAGTTGATCTTGGTTCTTTATGTTAGTTTATGGAAACCAATTTTCAGAAGTTCGAGGTGAAATCCCTTGATTAATGAGTTCTTCTCTGTGAGAGAAGTTCGAGGTGAAATCCCTTGATTAATGAGTTTTCTGTAAGAGAAGTTCGGGGTGAAATCCCTTGATTCCACCCTCTGGGAGAGCCATCGTGGATGTCATGTGTGTGACTCCATGACAACATCATGTGAGAGAGTTTGTGATGATTTGTTTTGTACTTGTGTTTCACCCTCTGGGGGAGCCATGGTGAACGGCATGATGAGGTGACAACATCACGTTGAGTGATGGACACTTGTACATACCATCTATGGGAGTAGCCATGATGGTTGATATCACGATGAGGTGATATCGTTTCTTTTCCACATATGGTTGTAGCCATTGTGGTAGACATCACGATGAGGTGATGTGTTTTGTGCTGTAGGAAGTATTCCTCCCTAGCTGAGAGGGAGTGTTGATATTATTGCAGCTTTAGGCTTCATACTTCCTTATTTATTTGTGATTATTTAATGGCAACATATCTCTAAGATGGCTGACCTCCTTTGTAATCATATTTATTATGATTTGTAATTTCCTTGGTGGCCGACCTAGCTTTTATTTGTAATTATATTTTTTCTTTTGGTGGCCAACCTTCTCCTTGAAGAGGTGCGACCTCTCTTGCAAAATGTATATATAAGTTCATTCTTCCTCATTCTATCATCAAGCAAGTTCGAAGTCTCTTGTCTTCTCGCAAGTGCAAATTTTCAAGAGCAGATTGCGAATTCATCAAGTGCAGATTGTGAAGTCATCAAGAGCAGATTGCAAACTCTTCAAGTGCAGATTTGTGTCCAAGGAAGTGCAAATTATTTGTCTATCATTGCATCTTTTGAAGGTGCTGATTATTGGCCTTGAGATTGGCCTCATTATAAAGAGACTTGTTGCCATTATTGATATATAATAAAGAGATATTTGTTGCTGGGTTTTTCTCCTTCAGGGGGAGGGTTTTCCTAGGGTATCTGCTGTGTCTTTGTGTTGAAATTTTGAATTAATTTCTATGCACTTAATTTGATAATAAAATTAATATGATCTAGTAGATAATGAAGTTACTCATGTGGCTGCACTGGGTAAGATGCATTCTATTTTAGACGCTTTACTGACAAAAGAGGAAAGACTTTGTTATATTTGGCGGTTTAACCAATTAATTTTTTGGTGTGTACAAATATCTGGTAAATTTGGCATGGTACAATTTTTGAGAATTTGATTCCACTAGATAGTAATTCTGATTAAGGATGGAAACTCCTAAATTATATCAAATTCTGTCTAACATCTATGAAGGTTAGACATGGTTTGTCATATTTCAGGAATAAGAATACATATATATGTGATAAATTTTCATGGGGAGATGAAATGATCCGGCCTCATATATGTAATTGGCAATTACAAATGTGTTATGTTTCTGGTTAGATCTATGTAAAAAGATTAACTTGGTGATCTAGCTATGCATGTGTAATTGGAAATTACACGTGTGTTACTTGCCAACACATGGGTAATTGGCAATTACAAGTGCCAAATGTTCTTTTTAGATCTATGAAGCAGAAAAATTAATTCAGCATAATTAAAGATCTAACAACACGTGTAATTGACAATTACATGTGTGGGAGTTTCTTGACTGGATATATGAAAGAGAAATGAAAGCATTACAGATGCATGGATTTTAAGAATCATTTGATGATATCACAAGAAGGAATCAAAGTGATGCAAGCAATGTTAACAAATTTCGAAGCTGCTGAAAGCCTGTATCTGAATCGTACTATTCATATGTGCAATTTTAGGTTCTTGTCAAAAGTATGCGGTGCTAGTACAATTGAGATGGCTTGTATGTCATTTCAAACGAATAACACAAATCCTAGTGTTAATTGTTTATGCAGATTTGGGGGTACGCCAAATATTGTGTAATCAGGTTCGCATGATTTGGATTCAACTAAAGGCACGTTCCTATTTCATGATGATCTAAGCATTTTGTGTTGCTGGCAATTGGTGTAATCATTCATTTGTGTGGTTAAGCCTGTTCGTATTCCTTTGTACGCTACAGTGAAATTTGGAGTTGCCAACTTTCAGCTATGGTATGCATGGATTTCTATATCCGTCCTTTCAGAAAGCACTAATTCTTGCGACATGGTAATAGCTGTTTTCATCTCATTATTTCTTAAAATGGTTTACCAGTTTTCAATATGTTTAGCATCTTATGGTTAAATGATTCATTTATTTTGGAGGTGTAGGAGATCAATGAAGTATGTGTTAAATGTCATTATTCTGATGTTCAAGTTTAGTTTTGTACAAACTAAACTCTATGTCTTCATGATAGTTAATGTCTAATGGCAAAAGCTCCTCTATTTATTCGGCCAAAGTAAGTTTTTGTTGACAACAGTAAGTGCATAACTATCCTTTGTAGAATTAATTTTAAAAAAGTTGTAAGGGCTGTAACAGTGATGGATTATCGTTCGAAGAATTATCGTGTGTGGTTTCCAGTGCAAAGGTGGGAGAGGCCATTTATAGGAAGTTTGGAAGAGCTTCATCTGCAAATTGGTTTAAGCTACGGTGTCCCTACGATTAGAGGTGTCTCAAGTGTGTTATTGGGACAAAAGTTCTCCATCCAAAGTCAAGGAGGTTGCTTTTCCCATCAAATATTTTGTCAAATTTCATCTCTAACCTCTTGGATATGCTACAATGTCTAGATTCTGTGATTGTAATTGCAGAAAAAATGGTTAAAGACATATTCCTGCAGAATGATGCCCTTGTTGACTGTGCACAAAAGTATGTTTTTGGCACGGGGGAGGTAAGGCGCTACACATCGCCCCATTGCAAATGGGGACCCCCCTAATTTTGGCCTTGCTTTTGGTTTGGTGTTGGTTTGTTTTTTGTTGTTGTCTCTCTCTCGTTCCGTCTATCTTTCCGGGATTTGGCCCGTCTATGAGCTTTAACATGAAATTTGGCCAAGTCTGAAATTAGGGTTTGCATTTCTTTGGTCAATTTGAGGTCAAGCGAGGTGAATAGCATGAAATTTGGGCTTAACATTGTTGTCAGCATGTTTCCAACAGGCTTCCAGTAAAATTTCATCAAGATCCGAGGTACTTACTATTTTTAGTAAGTGTGAAATTCCAGGCAATCTGTCAGCTATTTTGAGATTCCAACAGTCACACAGCATTCAGGGCATATCAGACTGTTCGCATGCAAAATTTGAGCGAAAACAAATAACTTACTATTTTTAGTAGTCCCGCCTCCTGACCAATTTCAAGTGCGATGCGTAGTTTTCTTGCATGTCCGATATTCCTTCCGGTTTTTCGAGACCTTCGGCGATATAACATGCAAGACGACGACCAATTTCAATTTAGTCTCCGGGAGGCTATTTTAGGCTTTCCAGTATGTCGTGGTTTCTTTTGCATGCTCCGTGATTCTCGATGGTTTTTCGAGAGCTTCGCTGATGCAGGGCGACATGCAAACAAAGATTCTCACCGCAAGGAACTTTATATTTTTAAAGGTGTGTGTGTCCCTATACTCAGCTTCCCGCCAGCTCGTGACTAATGAAATACAATAAAACTAAGACGCACGATATCATTTGATACGATGCGGGTAGCTTAATTAGGTTTCCAACTTCGAGCCTAAAATAGGCGAAAAGTCAAAATTTTCGAAACGATGTAAACTATCGGGCGATCAAAGATCCATCAGTCACCAATGGGTGAAATTTCAAGTCAAACAGAAAGAACTTACTATTTATAGTAAGTCAAATCTGAACTCCGGCTAAAAATAGTAAATCACCGGGTGATAAAGGCCGTTGTCGTACGTAATAAGTCACGTGGTGAGGAGCCATTCAAATTTCAACCTCGATCGGGAGTATTGGAGCTATCGAAACATGAGGTTACTATTTATAGTAAACCAATCTTCGTAAACATGCTAAAAAATAGCAGGTCAGCTAAAAATGGCAGTGTCGACAGAACAACGAGGCTATGAGGATGCAGTGCGCAAAATTTCAAGTCATTACGAGCTTCAGAGGTACAAAATTGAGAGGACTTACTAAAAATAGCAGGGCACGTAAGCTGGCGAAAAATGATGGAAAAAAAATTCTAAGTCTGGAACTTCAATCCTGCAGCTATGGCAAAATGCGCCTAGCTAGTGAGGAGGCATGAAAATTTTCTAAGAGTCAAGCTCGTCCTTCTCCAGGGGAAAAATGCGCCCAAGGCACAAGTGGTCAAAGAAAGTCAATGCTTTTCATCCTGTAGCTAGGCTGAAATGCGCCCAAGTGAGAGAGTTGATGGCAAAAATTTTCTAAGTCTGGAGTTCATCCTCCACCACCCCCTAAATGCGCCATCCTTCATGCAAGTTCAAATGCGCCCAGCAAGCAAGAAGGTCAAAAGGTCAACAAAGTTTATCCTCCTCACATGCTGAAATGCGCCCACCTCATAAGAAAGTCAAGGAAAATTGCTAAGTATGAAATCCATCCTCCTCAAAGGGCAAAATGCACCCAAGTTTCAAGAGGGTCAAAGCAAAGTCAACGAGCTCATCCTCCTCAAGGGGTGAAATGCGCCCAAATCATGCCATGTGAGGACAAAAATGAGAAGCTGAAAAGTCACAAGGAAGGGCGTTGGAAATTCCATCCACCTCTACATGCAATATGCGCCCATTCTCTTGCCTATGAGATATGCACCAAGTGAAGAGTAAGTGTGGTGGTGAAATAAAAAATTACTAAGGCGTTGGGAAATATTCTCCATGGCAAGTGATATGCGCCTAGGATAAGTGAGGTAATATCCTCTTCAAGTGAGAAGTGCGCCTAGATTTGAAATTGATATTGCTAAGTGGTGAAGTGATAAGTGAAGGCGTTGGAGTTTTCTTCCACATGTGCTAAATGCGCCAGGCTATGAGATGAAGTGAATATAAACTTGCTCGGCGTTGAAGGTGTTAAGTGCTAGAAAATATTGCCAACGCTTGGCAATATTTTTCAAATGTGAAGTAAAATGTGGTGTTAGAATGTGCTAGCCTTCATAAAAATTTCTAAGTGAAGTTGATATTTTCACGGGCAAACGAATAGAATTTTCTAAGGAAAATTTTCGAAGTGATTCAAAGATGTTTTAAAATATTTTCTAAGGCAAAAATATTTTCTTCCTTAGAAAATGCCTAAGTCTGGGAGGTGATGGAATTTTCCTGAAACATGAGCAGAGTTGCCACAGGTGAAGTCAGTGACTGCCAGCTTCACGGGGTTGATAAAAGTTTTCAAGTCAGAGTAAAGAAATACGCTCCAGGGTGAAGAAATGAAATAAATTTGATGAAAGAATATTTTCTAAGGTTCCAAAATTCAAGAAAATTAAATGAACCCGTTCGTTGGGGACCCATGGATTCGAAGCGTTCTGGAGAAAATTCTCTTCTGGGTATTGAAGATTATCAATGAGGAATGGATTTTAAGATCTTCCACAGCTTGCCGATGATCCCGAGGTAAAGATTTTAAATGGGCACCAGGTTGATGAATTTCCTAAGGGAAATTTTAAAATTTTCTAAGGCAAATGTGAAGAAAACGTGTTTTCAAGGTGAAATCCTCCAGACGATGAATTTGAAAGAAACTGCCTAGGTGAATTTGCTCAAGTTCTTCGTGGGACTAATCTTCTTGAGCCAGAGATGAATAAAATCAAAGTTGTCGGGGCTCCAGCAGGTGAAATGAATTTCTTGGGGATGCAGTTGAAGTTAATATTGTCAAAAGAATGATACACCCTTGAGGAAGATAAAATTTGGCTAAGGCGTGAGGAATCACGAAGGAGGTGGAAGTTGGCTAACGGAGGCGATGAACGCTTGGCGTTGGAGCATGAAAATCTTGGTAAGTAAGTTGAATTTATATTATGAAATGTTCTGATACCCTTCTCCTCTCTTGTTTTGCAGGAGGAATGTCAAGGCCAGAGCACGATGTCTGGAAGTGGTGAAGCACGATGATATCACAACCTTCGGAGGAAGATAAAGTTACGAGTTTCAATCTCGAAGGAAGAAAAAGTTGCAAGAAATTGGCTAAGTGTTAGCTCAAGTGACAAAGAAGTTGAAGAACAAAAGTCAAGAAGAAGATCAAGAACAGTGTGAACGCGTCTACAAACGGAATCTTCTAGAAGGATGATGGTGGACATTATGGCTCATTTATTACCCCACTCTCCTTTGTGGCGGTTTTTAGGGCAAATCTTGTTTAGGGCTGAGGTGGCACGATTGGGCCACTCTATTGATTGTAACCCTAGCCGTCTTTTGGGACTTGGCTAGCTATATAAAGGGGGAGTCCCCCTCATTTGTAACTCGGAAAGAGACAGTGACAGCGGAGAAAGATTAGAATAGACATAGAGTAGAGGGACAACTTAGAAGTAGCTTAGTATAGATTGATAGTGTAGTTTGAAGAAGAGGGAAAGTTTTCCCTTTGAAAACTTTGTAAGAAATTGTTGTGAACACTCTCTCAATAAAAGAGTTTTTCATTGATGGTGAATTTCGTCTTTGTTGTGAGTAGCTAGCAAGGTTTCTTCGTCCTTCCGATTCAAATGGTAGCGTAAAATAGTTCTAAGTAGTATAATTTTTATTCCATGCAAGTAGATGTTAACTGTGGAATGTGGTGTTTGATCTAAGCAACTTCGTCTATCCATACCACTAGTGTATTTGCTGATGGTGAATGCGCCTTGTGTGGTCAACTGGAATATCATGTACTTAACTTCAATCACAGTTTGAATAATGGTATGCGTCGTTGTGATGGTATCTTTATGTCAAGTGGTGGTTTGAACATCTTTAGTCATCTCCCTCGAAGATTGCACCGACTCCGTGGAAGCTGTCCGATGCGAGGCAAAGCGAAGTCCGGTTGAAGTTTGCTGAAGTTGAGCTCCATATCCCACGCCTTAGAATAGATTTAGACTCTCTAAACCCTACCCCATTTCAATTCAGTACTTTCCGGTTAGAATAGGAAACCCGCGCTTCATAGACAAATCCTTCGAGCATTTGAATTCCTTTCTCCGCTGCTGAACAATTCCGTAAGTCCCCTTGAAATACCAGCAAATCACATCGAGCCAAACTGAGCCTATTATGACCGAAGAACCTTGGAGTTGAACGCATGAACTTTCTTTGCAATCTTAGCACGCGGAATACTTTGATCAAGAGAGGATAGGGAAGCGCGACTTTATTTCAGCGGGCCGAAAACACATCAACAAGAGGGTTATGTGGGTGGAATCTTTCCGCCACACTTCTTACCTCATAATAGGGTGTTTGTTAACGTTTATGATGCATTGAAGCAGTCTCTGGAGCTCCACACTTCTTACCTCATAATAGGGTGTTTGTTAACGTTTATGATGCATTCAAGCAGTCTCTGGAGCTTACTGACCCAAGTCATCTTAATAGGGAATTGACAAGATACAGTCATCATGTGGGGAGAGAAATGTTTGAATGTTTCAGAGAAAAATATCATTTTGTGTCTTTCATGCTTTATCATAATTGTATCCATGCAGCTTCTTTAGTTATTCAACGGCAACCAGCTAGTGCACATTCAGATATGCAGAGCTTTGTCCAGAATTTGGTTTAAAATCGGGTTGCTATTGTGGTACCGAATATGAATATTGCACTCAAATCTCAGAATATGGACACGGGTCATGGTGAGCAAGGGGAGAACTTTGTGGAGAATATGCAGATGGAAGAATAAGTGAAAGCCAAAGTGAGTTTTTTGATTATGATTTTGACATGTCTAGGTATTCGAATGCAAAGTTTTTTGAGCAATTTTTTGGCCAGACTATAACAATGTAGATTATAGTTTCGAATACAAATTGTTAGCTACTTTTTTGGGTTAGGTTTCATTAAGGCACAATTCAAATTGTATATGGTGTAGTATTTTTCTTGAATTATGGACATGTAAGTTGACAAGTTAGTCAAACGCCAAATGGAAAAATTGGCTTCTTTGTATGTAAATGGTTCCGAGATTGTAAAATGTTTTGTAACTTTTGAGCTATAACCGAAGGTTTTCTTCACCTAGTTCTTTCTTGTCGGTATGCTCATCAAACCAGGGTTTGTAAATATAATTATATATAAAATAATAAAATATAGTGGCTTGCCACTTTTGTTTAAAAAAAAAAAAGCATAAAAAATAAATAATAAAATACATATAATATGAGATCCTAATTATTAGTAATAAAATTATATTCTTTTGTTTATGATTATATTAAAATAATAAAAGTCAGAGCCTTAAAGAAGGGTCAGCGATCAGCAAGGAAGGTCCAAACGATGCAAACCACCAGTCAAACTATTTAGAAAGGCAAGTGGTCAAGGGACAAGCCATGACTCTCCACATGTACGGGTATTTTAGGAGGATTCTACAGAATAAAGAAGGGACCAAGGGAGGACGGAAGGAAAAGGAAGAGAGTCTACAAATCGTTGGTTATAGATGAGGGCAAAAACTATAGATTGGTGGGAGAATAATAGTCTGCAAATCTCTGGTATGTATTGTTTATTATGAGAAAAGGTAGAGAGTGATGCTGCTAGTAATGTTGATGCATTATACTATCTATAATATCTTTTGGTGTTATTTGGAAATTACAAAGATAATGATAGGGAACCATAGGTAATTAAATAATGTTTTATACATAATGCTATTTAGAATATCATTATTATTAGTTATGATGCATAGTAATATTGTTGATAGTAAGATCCTTATTAATGTTGTTTATAGGTAACATTTTAAGTTTTACCATTTATAGATATTTCGGGATGATAATTTTAATGTCATATATGTATTCTTGTTTATATTAAGTATTCGTTTATGTTATTTAGAAGGAATGATCCATGTGTGATGTTATTAGCTCTTAGAAAATTGATGATATGCTTATTTAGAAATTACATCGTTGTGTTTATACCTTCACCATGATGGAGAAAAGGGGAATTGCCGAGATGGTATAGCAAAGGGGTCCTCTCCTAGATACGCCACCCAATGAGGGGACAAGATGAGTCCACATGGGCCAAAGGGGTATTGCTGTTGTCTTAACGGGTATTGCCTTTGCAACTCCTAACCACCCATCACGGTGTAAGAAGTTGATTGATACTTTAATTTAAATGAGTTAGTAAAACCAATACATACCCATGTTAAATTTTATGACCAGAAATGAATTAAGCAGAAATAAAACAAATCTAAACAATAGAACACAGCATATACCCTGGGAAAACCCTCCTTGAGGGAGAAAAACCCAGCAACAATATATCACTTATATATTGAATAAATGAAAAACAATTCACTTTACAATTGGGCCAACTTCTAGGCCGATCTGATGTAATTATAACAGCACCTCTCTAGATGCGAATCTAACAATCAATAATGAGTTCTTCACAATATTGATCTCCTTGTAGCAATATATCGATCTACTGATGAAAGTGAACTCCACTCAGAAATATGCGAACTTGTCTTGATAATGATTTCGATGTAAAATGAGGAGGAAGACGTCTTCAATATATACACGTGAGGTGACCTTTCATGAATGGTGGACCTCTTACAAAGAGAGACGACTTTACAAGGGTGACTCCTTTTTGATTTAAAGTTGGCTTCCATAAATAAAATAAATTATTATTTATTGAAATGAGACGACTTATCTCAAGAGTCGGCCTCATTCAAAATGCTATTTAATTATTTGAATTTGATTGGAGAAAGAAATCTCCCGCCGCTACAATAACATCAACACTCCTTCTTAGCTAGGGAGATATCTTTCTAGATATCCATGTCATGGAGTCTCTCAACATGACACCCACAATGGCTACACCCATTTGTGGAAAAGAGTTCATCATGAAGTCACTCGACGTGATATCGTCATGGAGTGACTCAACATGACGTCCATCATGGCTACTCCCATGTGTGGAAAGGAACATGTGCACAAGTACCTGTCACGGAGTCACTCAATGTGATGTCGTCATGTGATGAACCGTCGCTCGGCTGCGATGATTTTCACAGTGCTTGTAGGTCTGATTTGTGTCTGGTGTTTGTTCTTTTTTGTGTTTTTTCGTGTTTTGATGTTTGGTGCCAATGATACAAACGATTTTAACAAGCATATGCATACAAGGAACTCAAAATAAACTAAAACTACTATGATAACTCGCGAAGACTCAATTTGATAGTCAAGAAGCTTTCTTCATTGCATAAGAGAGTACATAAGATGGACAACTTACATTCGTTTCAAAACAAGATACAATTTACTCCCTAGTTTTACTTACAGCCAAAACAACACTGTGAATAGTGACTGCTACAGTACCCGCCCACAATGAAGTGTACACAGCTTTTTAAAGACGAACTTCTCCCACCAAAAAACGTACTGGGGAGCCTCCTATGACAAGGGCGCCCACTTTGGAAGAGATTGCAGCCACAAAAGAAAGGCGTTTTAATTTCTATGAGCTGATAAACCCTCAAGAAGGTGCGGCTGGCTGTAGATGAAGAAATCAGCTCCAAAAATCTTCAAAAATGCAAGCAACGTCCTCTAGATGGCGAATGGAGACACTGGCAGCAAAGCCCCTTCCAGAAGATGCCTCCAACAACTTGTAATCAGCAAAACGTGGCTCCAAATGAATCCACTAAACTCAGATCTGCAACTTTAGGGTGGTATTTCACACCATCAATAAGCACAAATTCGACGAACAAAGCCCAATCCAGGCTCACCCACTGCAGAAATCAGGAACCCTAGTTTCCCTCTCTCCCAAACTCCACACTTCCAAGTTTCATTCACCAAAATAACTTCATGCCTGAATGGGTCGAACTTTCTCAAGGTCTTATAATTTTACATTGAAATCACTATTCATTAAAAAACACTATTCACTTAAGTTATGTCTTTTTTCACTTTAGTCATGAATAGTAACTGAAAAATAGAAAGTGACCCCTTTAAAATATAGACACATGGTCCCTAAACCTGAGAAGGTGAAATAAGTGGTGAAGATCAATATTTTAAGCACAAATATCACGCCAAAATCACAAATATCACGCCAAAAGCACAAATTCACCCTGTCACCATACTCCAAATACCAACATTGCAAATTCACGACCAAGTGCCCGTTCAAGTGACCCTCTATCCAGAACCATTAGCGTGCGAGGGTCGATGTTATAGGCTAATCCTCTGATTCTCGGAAGATCAATTAGAAGGGGACATTACACGTCATGAAGTCTCTCAACATGACGTCCACCATGGCTACTCCCATGTGTGGAAAAACACAAGTACAAAGGATTCATCACAAAGTCTCTCAACGTGATGTTGTCATGGAGTCTCTCAACATGACATCCACCATGGCTACTCCCATTGGGTGGAAAGAACCATATCTCCGTCTCAGAGATGGACAAGGGCTTTCACCTCATATTTTTCCGTCTCAGAGAAATATGCATTATAGCAAATAACAAAGATCACTGATGTTGAGTCTCCCTCTTAGCAAGGGCTTCATTCTCCACAACTCCAAGCTTGTCTCGAAAATGTACAAACTTCACTCTGCAGAGAGGCTTGGTGAGAATATCAGCCATCTGATCATTAGTGCAAATATACTTCAGTTGCATAGCTTTTCTCAGTACCATATCTCTGATGTAATGGTATTTGATCTCCACATGTTTTGTCCTGTTATGAAACACTGGATTGACAGAGAGTTTCACACAGCTTTGATTATCACAGTTAATGATAGTTGGCTCCAATGTTTTCCCAAACAAACCTGCAAGGAGCTTTCGAAGCCACACTGCTTCACGAGTTGCTACACATGTTGCAATATATTTGGCCTTTGTAGTGCTTAGTGCCACTAAAGTCTGCTTCCTGCTACACTAAGAAATCATGGCAGACCCCAAACTAAAGCAACATCCAGAGGTGCTCTTCCTGTCAACTACACTCTCGGCCCAATCTGAATCAGAATAGCCTTGTAACTTTAGATCTTCACTGGAAGTATATCTCAAGCCATATCCTACTGTGCCACGCAAGTATCTTAAGATATGCTTTGTTGCAACTAGATGAATTTGCCTTGGTTCACACATGAACTGATTGAGGGCACTTACTGCATAGCAAACGTCTGGTCTAGTATTGACTAGATACATCAACGATCCAATCAACTGCCTATATATGGTGGGATCTACCAGATCTGAACTAGTTGCGGAATCACTTAACTTCTTCAAATTTGTTTCCATCGGTGTAGCCATGGACTTGCAATCCATCATCCCAAATCTCTTCAAGATATCTATGGTATATTTCCCTTGACTTAGAATAATCTCATTTGGTCTCTGCCACACTTCCAATCCTAGAAAGTAATGCATAAGACCTAGATCCTTCATCTCAAACTCAGAGACTAACTCCTTGCATTTGACAATGAGATATTCTGCTCCAGTAAGAAATAAATCATCAACATAAAGGACCAAGATTAAAGCCTCACCATCAACTACCTTGAAGTAAAGATTTGAATCTGCATCATTCTTGGAGAATGCCAAGCTCATCAAGTATCGATCAATTCTCTCATACCAAGCACGAGGTGCCTGTTTAAGGCTGTACGATGCCTTCTTCAATCTGCATACATGAGATTCCTTCCCATGAATCACGAACCCATCTGGTTGCTCAATGTACACTTCTTCAATCACATCGTTAAGAAATGTTGTCTTTACATTCATTTGGTGTAGCTTCCATCCTTTAGCTGATGCAATAGCAATAATAGTCCTGATGGATGTATAACGAACAACAAGAGCAAATGTCTCCTCATAATCTATTCCCTCTTTCTGAGAGAATCCTCTAGCCACAAATCTTGCTTTGTACTTCACAATGCTCCCATCAGCTGCATGCTTGATCTTGAAAAGCCATTTGGAAGACACAACTGATTTTCCTTCAAGTCTTGGTACAATATCCCAAACATCATTCTTGATAATAGACTGATATTCTTTTGTCATAGCATCTCTCCATACTTGCTGACTTGAGGCTTCCTCAACATTGGAAGGCTCAGACTCAATGATGTGACTCATCAATGCTACATAGCCTGGAAACTTCTGTGGTCTTTTGCTTTCTCTAAATGTGCCTCTAGGAGCTGTATACTTCTCTACCTCTTGCATAGTCTGCCTAGCCCATAGAGGCCTCTTTCGACCTATAGCAATATCTCTCAGACCATCAGTAGGTTCTATGGGATCAACTGGGTCACTAGCCTCTTTTGGTTCAGTAGACTTCCTCTGAATCTCAGGAGTATGATTAGGAGAAATGTCCATGTCCTGAGGTGTCTCTTGCTCTTCATTGTCTATCTCCATGTAAGATCCTTTAGATCTTTTGAATGCAACCTCTTCTTCGAAAGAGACATTCCTGTTGATCTCAATCTGTTTCTGTCCTAGAATGTAAATCCTATAGGCCTTTGAAGATTCACTGTAACCCACAAATATTCTTTTCTTGCCAGATGGTTCTAACTTAGATCTTTTATCTTTAGGAACACGAATATAAAGAGGACAACCAAAGATTCTTAAATGACTAACCTCAGGTTTCACACCTGTGAAGGCTTCTTTAGGAGTCATATTTTTCAATATTCAATGAGAGCTCCGATTCTGAACATACACTGTAGTTCTGGAAGCTTTAGCCCAAAGGAAGGTTTGTAAGTCTTGATCATGAATCATAGCTTTGGCTGCCTCAACTATGGATCTATTCCTTCTTTCTGCAACTCCGTTTTGCTGAGGATTGTAAGGGAGATAGAACTCCCTCTTAATCCCTGCCTCAATGCAGAAATTACGGAAACCTCCAGAAGTGTATTCTCCTTCATTATCAAATCTCAGAACCTTGATCCTCTTTCCGGACAAATTTTCAACTTGAGCCTTAAATTCTTTGAATCTATCAAGTACTTCTTCAGACTCTTTAGACTTCAAAAAGTAAATCCAAGTCTTTCTAGAATAGTCATCAATGAAAATGACATAATACCAAAAACCACTCAAAGATGCCACAGACATTGGACCACACAAATCATAATGGACAAGATCTAGAATTCCTTTTGATCTACTTTCATTACTATGAAAAGGACCCTTAGAATTCTTACCCATTGCACAACCTCTGCAAATGCCATCATGCTCTTGACTAAGCTTCAGTAGACCCGTAACCATCTTCTCCATGGATGGAAGAGCTCTGAAATGTAGATGAGCAATTCTTCTATGCCATAGCTCACTCGAACTGGTAGAATCATGCAACAAAGCTTGAACTAGACGAATAGAAAGTCTGTATAGACTCTCATGACGAACACCAATCACACAGGCAGTTTTGATGCTAGAGTTCTTTGGCCAAGCAAGAACTTTTCCTTTAGAAAATGCAACTTGATACCCTTTGTACTCCAAAGCTGAAATTGATACAAGATTTCTTTTGATTCCTGGTACAAACAAGACATCACTCAAATGAAGAGGGATGCTATAATCTAGATGAAGAGAGGTGGCTCCGACACCTTTCACTGAATGGCAAGCATCATCTCCGATTATCACTTGTAAGTTGGTTTCTCTTTCTACCAAGTTTGAAAGATGCTCTCGATATCCTGTAATGTGTCGTGAAACACCACTATCAATCAACCATGTGCTACTGTTGGTTGGGACATTGCTTGATAGAGCAAAGATGAATAGAAATACTCCTCAGTTGTCTCTCGATTCCTTTTGAGGTGAGACATCATCAACATCCGCAGTAGAAGCATGTTGCTGTGGTCTTGTTACACAATCTCTAGCATAGTGACCATACTTGTCACATCTTAAACATTGAATATGGTAGAGATCCTTCTTCTTTGGTTCAGGAGCAAAATTTGATTTCCTGTCTCTATTCCTCTTGAAATTGCCTTTTCTCCCTTCTCTTCCTTTCCTTCTGGAAGTTTGAGCAGCAAGAACACGATTGTCTTCATTGTGAGAGCTTCGTCCATTACCTCTTGTTGCCAACCTAGATTGCTCTTGAATGCAATCAGCTCTAAGACGATCAAACTTGGGTAATTTAGATCTTCCACTGATACATTGGATAAAGGGCTCCCAAGATTGGGGAAGACCATTCAGTGCCAACATGACTAAATCTCTGTCATCAACTATATCTCCAATGGCATATAGCTGATCTTTCAACTCAATGATCTTCATGAAGAAGGAGATGATTGAATCTCCTTTAGCCATCTTGATGTGATGGAGCTGTTGCCTCAAGGCAATAGCTCTGCTAGTGTTGTTGATCTCATACAATCCTTCCAAAGTCTTGAACATATCTTTGGCCATCTTCAACTTGGAGATAATTGGCACAAGGTGATCCTTCACAGAATCAATCAAGATCTTCTCAGCCTTCATTCCATTCTTCTTCCATTGAGATTTCTCAGCCTCATCAAATGGCTCGGGCACCTCACTTTCCACGAAATCGAAAAGATCATTCTCTTCCAATGCAATAAGAACTCTGTACTTCCAAGAGATGAAGTTAGATTCACCATCAAGCCTATCTTCAACCTTGAGTACATTCACCATTTTCGAAGCTAAGATAGACTCCCTTAGATGAGACGAAGAGAAGAAGATTTCGCTGCTTAAAAGAAATCTGATCTTGATCTTGCTTAAACCCACTTTGATACCATGTTAAATTTTATTACCAAAAATGAATTAAGTAGAAATAAAACAAATCTAAATAATAGAACACAACATATACCTTGGGAAAACCCTCCTTGAGGGAGAAAAATCTAGCAACAATATATCACTTATATATTGAATAAATGGACAACAATTCACTTTACAATTGGGCCAACTTCTAGGCCGATCTGATGTAATTATAATACCTCTCTAGATGCGAATCTAACAATCAATAATGATTTATTCACAATATCGATCTCCTTGTAGCAATATATCGATCTGCTGATGAAAGTGAACTCCACTTAGAAATATGCGAACTTGTCTTGATAATGATTTTGATGTAAAATGAGGAGGAAGACATCTTCAATATATACACATGTGAGGTGACCTTTCATGAATGGTCGGCCTCTTACAAAGAGAGACAACTTTACAAGGGTGATGCCTTTTTGATTTTAAGTCGACTTCCATAAATAAAATAAATTATTATTTATTGAAATGAGATGACTTATCTCAAGAGTCAGCCTCATTCAAAATGCTGTTTAATTATTTGAATTTGATTGGAGAAAGAAATCTCCCGCCGCTACAATAACATCAACAACCCACACTTTGGATAAGGGAAGTGAGGATTGCTGAGGGAGTACAACGAGAGGGAATCTTCTAGATATGCCACCGGAGAGGGGACAAGATGAGCCCACATGGGCCAAAGGGGTACTTGTTGTTGCCTCAATAGGTGTTGCCCTTGGATCTAGAAGAGTTGGCTACCAGGACACCTGTTGCAACTTCACTTACCCTACCCACACCATGGATAAGGGAAGGGAGGGTCGTTGAGGGAGTACAACAAGAGGGCATCTCCTAGATACGCCACCCGTGAGGGGACAAGATTAGCCCACATGGGCCAAGGGGGTACTTGTAGCTGCCTCAACGGGCTTTGCCCTTGGGTCTAGAAGAGTTGGCTACTAGGACACCCGCTGCAGCCTCACTTACCCTACTATGATGTCATGAATTTACTAATACTTGGTATATGGTTAGTTGTTTATAATCTGTTACTTAGAATGATTATCGTGATAATTTCTAACTTATGTGCAGGGCTCAACCTTCAAAAGAAAGGTACTCTCTAAACTCATTGTTTATTTAAGTAAGAAAATTAGGGCAGATTTAGGAATTCCTATTTAGGAACATTACATTATCATAAAATAAAAAGCTCCTTAAAGTAATATTATAAAGTTATTTGAAAATACAACTTCAAATGTTTTTAAAAGTGTCGCTAGGAAAAGCGGGCAAACTGAAATTTGAAAATTAAAAGAAGAAGAATTTCTAGAGACTTCTTCTAGAGTGCTAAAAATAGCAAATAGGAGATTTTAAAATGAGTTGGGCTAGAGGAAAAGCATGGATTGTTATTGTTGTCAAAAACCCTTAAAGATTGAGCTTTCTTTTTCATCTTGTGGCCAGAGGATGAAAACCTTCTCGGTAACGAAATCAAAGGACAAAAATCCTCTCGCTTTTAGGATTGGATTTGGGTATTAAAACCCTCTTATCCAAACAAGGCGATTCCCATCTAGGGATTGCATTTGTACAAGAAGATCAATTTCAAGAGCATATTGAAGATTTTTGGAGATTGGTCGAAAAATGAAGCATTTCTAGGTTTTAGTCGGTGGTAGTTTTCAAGTTTCTATCATTTTTGGGTTGTATTGGATTTACAAATTATTTTCAATTGTTGTTATCTCTCTAGATATGTATGATATCAAAATATATATTTTATCTAAAATTCAGCAATTAAATCTTTATTATTAATGACATTGTGATATTTTCCATCTAGCAAATTTATTATTTGTACTGCTTGTTCCCTGTTGGGCTGAACCTTTTTCATAAGTTTATGATATTATTTCAAATACTTGAAAAAGAGTTGCTGCTTTTCATCTTGATTGTACAAGGTTAAAATATGATTTCAATATATCTTAAAATTGCTGTGCAATTTGCAAAAGGGGCTATACTAAATCATATTCCAAAAAAAATTATATTAGTTGTTGCCATACTTTGTGAGGAGGAATCACAAAAATCGAGTATGCAAGGAATTTTAGGCTTATATTCGAGGATGCAATCTAAAAATCTCCATATTGTCAATTCGCTTCCATCCATAGGAGTAATGAGTTGCCTATGAAATTGGGTCTTGCTTCATTGAATAATAGATCTAAAAGCCAAGCAAAAACTGTCCAATAGCTAAAAATCTTGATTGATTTTATTGTTGCCCTCAATAAAAGTGAGGAAAGAGTCCTCAACAAACTAACTAGTGACAAGCTATTGAGGGTTGTTTCTTAGGAACCCTAGAGAAGCCTTTGGAAAATGACATTTGCATGAAGGCAACTAAAACCTTTAGTAGTGAGCATGTATATTGAGGGTGCAAGAGGACAACCTTGTTAGATAGGTTTGAAGAGCTCAAATTTGATGCCATTTGTAGTGTGACACATAGAGACATCAATGAACAACATCTTCTCTGACTGAAGAAAGTTGGTGCCAAAACTAAAAGAGCAAAGCATACTAGGAATGAAGAATCATTTGATCCTATTGTAGGATTTGTCAAAATCAATTTTCAGGGAAATTGTTTACCAGTTAGATTTCATGGCCCATTACATACCTTACCAAACAAGAATAGTATGATCCAAAATAAATCTACTTTGGATGAACCCAATTTGCTCTAGATGGACCATGAGTGAAAGAAAATGATAAACACTAAGTGCAAGAGTGTTGTGAGTGATTTTGTAGGAGATGGGTCTCCAACTATAGTTGAGCTCCAGATCCCTAACCTTAGGTATGAATTTAGCATTGCCTTTGTTAATGATTTTCCCTAAGGTGTTTGAATAAAAAGCTTCAAGATAAACATAGTGTAAATCAAGGTGATGGATCTCCAACTATAGTTGAGCTCCAGATCCCTAACCTTAGGTATTAATTTAACATTGCCTTTGTTAATGATTTTCCCTAAGGTGTTGGAATAAAAAGCTTCAAGATAAACATAGTGTAAATCAAGGCCAATAATTTTCAAAAGACTTACATAAAATTCACATGGAAAACCATTGCATCTAGGAGCTTGTTCATTAGCCATACTAGCAACAACTTAACGGAGATACTCTTGGGTTAGGAGTTTGTTGCAAGCTATTGATTGGGTGGCCGAGAGGTGACAAGTGGCTGTGGCTTTGCTTGAAATTCCTTAAGAACCGAGAAACCTTACAAGGAGGCTAGGAAGCCTTTTCATTCTCAAACATCACTTCTAGTGAGTGTTTTGTTCTCTCAAGATTTAAGTGTTTCAAGTTTTCTTCACTTGAGGGCAGTAAACACTTTTGCAACACTTCACACTTGATGGGAGAAGGAGAATTTGTTCTTGAAAAGTAGCATATGCAATTTAGAGTTTTCTCTCCAAAAGCAAATTAGATTTTTGCAAAAGAAATATTTTGTGCTTCAAGGGTTAGACTACAAGGGTATGCCCTTAGACCCTTGTTTTTCATGAATTGTTACCCATGGAATGTTAGGATACAATGGACCCACACCACAAGTTCACTATGTGAGAATTTTGACAAAGATTTGCTTCTTTGGACATTATTTTTCTTAAGCGATCATGGTTGTTGGTTTTACTTTTTGCCATGTGTTGTGTCATATGGTTAAATAACTTCTTTTTCAGTAGTAATCATGAGCAAGGGTGCAGGGACATTTATGTCTATCAAATGACAGCCCCACTATGTCAAACATGGCTATGAATGACTCTTTGAACAAGGCTTTGTGGATCCTTTTCAATATTGACAACAGAGCCTTTGGGATTGTTAACAACTACATCTCAAATGATGCAATTGAAAGGACCCATCTTTGTCATTGGCTTGCAAATGAACTGCTCAAGGGATAGTGAGTTTTTAATGAGGAATTTAATATAGTCGAGGTAGTGAATGACAATCAAGGCCACATCCAAATGAGATGGATGACTAACGAGCGGGAGGTGTGGTTGTACATGCACAATAAGGTCAGTCTTCGCAATCATAACAGTGTTACTGGAGGATGTGTCCCAGGGTCTAAATCCTCCCGTCCCCATCCTGGAAACTTCCTGGGGACGGGGGATGGCCAGAGGACGGCAGCAGTGTATTATGTTTAATATCACATGCATATTCACAATGAATTCTGAATTCTGACTGCATATTGAGTATTGACAATGAATTCTTAACACAAATGTTATATGCTAAGTTTCTATAATGTATATATGCATGCTTTATCCATGTTTTCATATGATTATTTAAAGTTTCCCTATATATTTTAAATTTTTCTATATTTTATTTAGCCGTCCCCCTGCCATCCCCAAATTTGGCCTGGAAAATTGAAACTTGGGGACTCGTCCCGCCATCCCCTGCTGCCCCCATGCCGGAAACTTGGGGTAACACTGGATCATAATCTTGGCTGCCAATATGCATCTTCACTTTGTCCAACTTGTGTAGTGGAGTGTAAAGTGCTTATTGATTTGAATATGCAACAATTTCTGCACAACCATAATTTTTCATGGCCAATCAGACTCTCTTGGTTGAATCTGCGCCAACATTGTGCATTCTCACCACTCTTCCGGTCTATTTCCAGGTGGAGTGGGGCATTCAAAAGCCCAAGTTGAAAGAACTCAGTTTTTCTTGAGCATGTATCTTTTCCAGCATGGTCCCACTCTTTCCCACATAAGACATGTTTGGAATCTGGTGCCACATCTGAGATGGGATATTGGCTGGAATTTGTGGTGGATTGGTTCTGTTACATGCACAACCCATTTTCTTTGGATCTTCGGCCTCCAGCTGGCATGCATCTGCTCCAATTCCATTGTGGCCATGTCCTTGGAGCTCAGCTGAGTGTCTGCTTGGCTCAAGGGTATACCCTTCCACAAGTTTTTGCAAGCTCCACTACTAAGTGAAGTGGCTGATGTATCTACTGCCAGAGGAGGCCAAATTAATGACAATTACTCTTTTGAAAAGGGAACTGGAAAACTGTCCCACATGGTGTAAAGATGTAGTATCCTTTTGATTTAGACAATGAACTTTGTTGGAACGTTTAAATCCAAGAAGGTCGAAAGTTTAAATTTTTTGTTTAATCTATCCTGGGTAGCAGTGCTATGTTTTTAGACTGATGCTGCCTGATACTGAGCAACGACTATGAATGCACTAAAGATGAAGTTTTAGTTGTGCAATTTATTTTCTATTTTGGGTTTGTTGAATGATAAACATTTCAAGTGAGAGAATGATTAATATATTGGAAAATGATTTTTTTTCTATTATCTTTTGACATTTTGCACAAGTGCATATTTTCCCTATATTGCATTTAGCCAAATTGTATCCCTATATTAGGGTATTTACTAAAATAGTGCATATATTGCGTTTGGTAATGAAAAGGTATTATATTTAGCCTTCTTGTGTGTTAAAATATGTACAACTTTAGTGTGATTTTGGCAAGTTATTCTTATTTGGAAGAAATGTAGTGTTGTATTTGAAAACGTGTAAAATCCATAATGATTTTTATTTATTAACAGGACTCAACAAGGATGATTTGCAAGTGGCTTCCTATTCCTTGGTATATTCATTAACAAAAGCAAAGACTAGTTGTCAATTATTCATGATGCGCTGCACAAATGACAGTCCTCTCAAGTCTACTTATACAGAGTGTAAATGGGTTCCAGTCGAGGAAGCTCTTAGCAAGTATGTTTGGATAGCTTATAAATATAGTAATAATTTGTTTTATTTGTTTGTGTTAAAAGATTCAGCTTTATAGTATGTCTGTAAATATTTTTTGTAAAGGGACTTTGAGGAAGATAATGTTTATCCTTTTCACTAGAACTTGGAACCTTTTACAAATGACTTCTGTTGACCCTCTTTTGGGGACTTATCAAAAGTTTAGCTTTTAAATGCTGGATATCTTAGGTTGGGAAACAATTGTATAATCATTTTGCTTCATATCTCTATATTTTGAAGCATTTCTTTCTATGATGTTTTAGATGAGCCCAGCTCCTTCCAAAAATATAACTGCATCCATTAGCTTGTTTTGTCTATTGCAGTGTGGGAGGGCCTTTGCTTGAAAATCAACACTGTAGCTATGAGACAACATCAGCAGTTAACTATTTTCATCTGCGGCCATATTCTGATGTAATTCATGATTGGTTGTCAAGGTAATCAAGGATTAGTATTCTGCACAGGTCTATTTTGCAACGAAGCATCTCTATATCTATTGGCATGATGTTTGATGTTTGTTGTCTTTTCTTGTGTGATAGTACTACTTGTCTTTGTTATAGTCCATGGTTTGATATTAATGGATAATTTTTTAGTTTACTTTTACAGGAAAGATTCAATTGTTGAAGGAATTCCAGAGGCATTTGAGAATGTACAGCACATTGAGGATCAAAATGTAGCATCAAATAATCAACACAACCTTGCACAATCTTGCAGTGTTAACAGCTCCAAGCTTGAAACAATGGTACCAAATATTACATGTACGAATGATGAATGTCGTAACACCAATGCAGATTTCCTACAGGATCCCTTGGATGCTGGCAAGGTAGTTAAAAGTAGGAATCAGCAGCTTGGGTCAGCAGTTGACACCGGTAGGCATCAAACCATATCTATGTCTACATTTAGTCAGAAGCATTTGTCACCAGTGAAAATTAAACCTAATGCATCTGAGAAAGTTGCATTGACAACCAAAGATGTAGCGGATGCAGGAAAAGCTGCAAGGCAGTCCTCTAACAAGAATCTACAGTCAATACAGCATATTAACGCTGCAACTGAGCAGGTTTCATCACCTTTCAGAACTGGACTGCGTAATAGAAGTAACACGGTATGTTATCTTCCTTGGCTCATCATTATTCTTGTTTTATGGTTCGCTTGTACCAATATTATTGTTCAGCATAAGGGTTGGAGGAAGGTTACATTAATTACTCTGCAATGGTGGAAAAATGTTACAGTTATCAGCTTCTCCCATTACTTTAATTCACTACCTCCTTATGCTTTTGTTGAATGTTTGTAATTCACAGTAAGTGTAAGGCTTTAGTTTTCTTGTTTATCAGTCATCAAATAGAGAGCATGTAATGTTCCCTTTTTTCGGAGTGGACACAATTTTCACACTTAGGGATTTTTGCTGGACAAATGGAACTTGGAAAATAATTTTCCTCAATTTAATATTATTTTTGGAAGCATCAAAATAATTTAATTATTTTTGCCAAAGGAGGATGACTCATTTGGAGGTTAAAAGGGGTCCAAAATGAAATAAGTAATATTATTTTAGTTCTTTGAGTGGGGTGCTCCAAAAAGGACAATAAAACATATTTAAATTAAGTTTGGGCGCCTGACTTGTCTTGAGGGGGTCGGCCCTCTTGAGGCATAAAAAGCAATAAAAAAAATATAGAAAATAAGCCTATGTCAGCCAACTTGTGGGGAGAAGGAAAAACAAGTATAAATATAAGGTCTTTGAGGCATTTCAAATCATCAATCAACATATTATCTTATTCCTTTTGGTCTGCAATTTATTTGCATCATATTCCAAGGATGAAAACCCTCGAGGATATAAGGTGAATTGGATGAAAACCTAATTCATCTTGGGAAGGCTTCATAACAAAGGTCTACTTGCACTTCATTGGAGATATTCATGGAACCAAAGAGCAGATTGCAAATCAGATTTTTGATCAGATTTGGGACAGTAGAGTGGTGTTTATTCTAGATTAAAGCTAGGGTTTTGGCCTAGGTTGGAGCGCCACATTGTAGGAGAAGGGCTACTTGTATGGGAGGGCGAATTTGGGCATTTTGAGAGTTCTAGGGTTTGACTTTTGCATCAGATTGGAGCAGACCTGTTCGCCATCTTGGAGCAGCCTTAGATCATCACCATTGTGCAGAATTTTACATCTTTTGGAGCAGCATTCGGAGTAGACTTGTGCGTCACCCTTGGAGGATCCATTCCTTGGCATTTTGGTGTATTTCCTTACATTAGGTTAGCCCTAAGTGGATCACTGCATTTGTGGAGGGTGAATTGGTTCTTGGAGGCCACCTTTTCATTGATTAGGGTTTCAAGTCCCTAAACCCCAGCAGCAGACTTAGCGCTGTCTTTTTGGAGGTTTGAGGAGCATCAATTCATGAATCTTTGTTATGTAAAACCTATGTATTAGGTTCTGATTTAATCAGTAGCATTCTGGGTATGTGTCATGTGGAGCCCTTGATTTGAATGTAATAATCAGATTTTAATATTCTGATTTATAACAGCAGACATTCACTCAGAAAATCAGACTTATGCATGTTATTTGATGAGTCTAATTTGTGTATTTCATAGTGTAATTCATGGTGGTATGAATGTCATTGTATAGTATCTTTTGCCATCAATTACTTCGTCATGTTTGGATATGGATTAGTTCACTAAGATGACATGTTTAAAATAAGAATCTAGGGTTTTGAGCAGAAAATAGAAGTGCAAAAATTTAGGGCAGAGTTCTGAGTTTTAAATCAGATTTGAAAATCAGAAAATTAGGGTAAACATTAGATCCCTAAAATAAAAAAAATAGCAAATATCTTGTGTGGGATATTTCATAGCTTTACCTTTATATTAGGCATTGAAGTCCTATGTTGTATTTTAAGATGTCCCCTTGGGGTTTCAAAACTGTCTTTTTGGTTTTTTGTTAAAATCTGTTTTTTTTGTGCTGTCGCATGGCATTACCGACAATTTTCAAGAATTGAAATAAAGCAATAACTGAAGGGAAAATGTGTATAGAAATGAAAACCCAATAGTCTTTATTTATTCAGAATATAATAAGACAATACCCATAAGGCAAAATGAAATAGTTTGGAACCTGGGTTTTCATATGACAGTTACGGGAATCACGACAATCGGATGCAAGGACTCCATGCTTTTTATAGCTTGTTTTTTCAATTGGTTCTGAATGTT
>VDFB02255332.1:0-38274 GCA_007258455.2 Sequoia sempervirens | reverse complement strand
AAGTCAAAAATTTGCTAAGATTCAAGGTGTATGACAGTGAAAATTTTGTGAAGCACATTGTATGTAGGCCTACTATGATGGTAGCATCCAAAGAGAAGATACAGTGGTCTGATACAATCAACAAAGATAATGAAGTATCAGTCCTGATATAGGAAGTTAATCACTGTGAATCCATGGTAAAGGGTAGTGGTTGAAGGGTGAATATGTGCTCTGGGTTTTGTTTCCATCAAGGAGAGTAATGGTGGGTCTTTGTGAGAGATCAATACTATCATTTACCAAAGGTAAAAGACCCCAGTAAATCCAAAGGGCTAGAGATAGTAATCTTAAAACCCTATGGGAATTGAATAGTAGATTTTTTGCAAGATAGCATGACAGTGGGTAGTCATTACACCATGATGGATATACAACATGAACATAGAAGCCCAAGAAGGACTCAAAGAAAATGTCTTTATAGTACAATAGTGGGCAACATGTATTATTTTAAATTGGGGTAGTCTTAAAGAACAACCAAGATGACAGTCTTTAATCAAGACATAACAATCCATAGCCTACCAAAGGGAAGTCAAGGATCAATAGGGAAATCATTTAGAGGAAAAGACACTAGAGACCGTAGTCTTTCAGTTGCACAACAAAACAAGGGCAGTTTGGAAGAAATAATGGACATAATGAAGACAGTCCATAAGAAACTCATTTATGTTAGTGGCATAAGACAAAGGAGATAGTCATCCTCCATCAAGAAGGTAGTGATCTTGCAAGGGACTGTGAGTTAAAAAGTAAGTCAAATCTAATATGGAATTCAACATAACAGTAGAGAATAGTCTCATTATCCTAAGGACAGCCACTAACAAAGCCAATCATCAAAGACAAAGCAACAAAGACCAGGAAAAGGTAAAATTCCAATGACAATGACTTTTAGACTAGAAGAAATGGTTTGCAGATGACAATTTTTTTTATACTACAAGACACAAGGTTGGCATGAAGGAAACTAATGGTGTTTTCTTTGTAACAAGAAATGGATATTGTAGAGTTGCAGTAGGTGGATTATTTTAGTCTTTAAAACTTATTAATGGAGTTTGATGTCTAAGTTTTACCTCCATATTTTAATTGTCATAAGTGAAATTAAGGTTATGAGGGTCAACACATGAAAATTAGACAATGTGCCTAAGTTTAATACAGAGGGATAGTCTAGTCATCATAGAGGTAGTTTTCAAAGTGCAGTCCATAATGTCATGACAGTCAAGTATACACCAGGAATCATGAAAGCTACAAACTACAATGGAAAAGAACAGTTCAACCATACCATCAAAGACTAGGTCTTTGAAAGTAATGAAGGAAATATGCGTAGTTAAGGGACAACAGTCCAAGGTTACACAAATAAATGCATTGGAGTAGTATATGATGCAAATAAAGTATAATAATAGTGCATTCTGAAAACTACTGTGACAAGGCAAGGATAGAGACTGAAATCAACATTAAAGGGTTTTACAACATATAAAACATGTGTCACTTTTCAACCCTTGAAGATCTCATACACATGTCTCATTAGCTAGTTTGATAAGGTCAAAGACAGATTGATTGGAATAGTGAGCACTTATGATCAATTGGAGAGCATCTAGGAAGTTGAATGAGTTGTACAACTGGTTGAGAAGATATAGTGGGTAGTTTTGACCCATTTTTTAGGCATTTCCAAGCATTAAGAGCTGTTTTAAGTGATTTAATGGTAGAAGAAGGCAAGGGATGACTTTTTCATTACTCCAACACCTTTTTGGAGTAGTTTAAGGGGCTGCAAAGTAGAGGAAAAGGTTTTGGACGACTAAAGGAGTCTTGACCCAGCAAGCTCAAGCAAACACTTGTCTTCTATCTCAAGCACATGCTCCTATTCTTGGGAAACTATGGAGTAGCATATAAGCAAGCTTTAGGAGTAGATTTCAATTAGTTTTTTTTCTCTCTCAGCAATGTATTGTAACTTTCTTGAGTTCTTTCATGCTAGAGCAGCAAATGTAACTCTTATTTTTAGACATATACAACTATGTAAACACTTCTTTTGATCAATAAAAGACAAGTAATTTTCCTTCTCCAATATGTATTTTATGTGCAAGTATGAATGATAGATGTCTTTTTCATGATTTGATATGAATCCTTTATGTATGTCTCATTCTTTAAGCACCTTTTTGCAAAAATATGCATGCCTTATGCAGGTCATAGGTTATGATAATAGTTTTTTGAAAATTTTAATTATGAAGATAGTTGCTTTTCCTTTTAGAATTGAAAAAATACCTCATCTTTCCTATGAAATACTTATGTGTAAGCATGTAGAAACCTGAGTTGTGCATGAAAAAACTTGTTCATTTTGGTCATATTGTAAGTCCAAACAACAGTGTAGGTTTGAAAAAATCATTTGGTGTATCACCTTTTAGAGTTTAGGTTTCATTTTCATGTTATCCTTCTCTCTTTTCCTTGAAAGCATTAGTTTAGTTAGTTTAGGTGATAGTTCCAAGGGAACCAACCCTCTCTGGAGGTTCTCTTCCATCATAGGTGACCCACAAGCCGAGAAGAGATCCAATGTTTCACCAATAAGCTAAGTTTCTACAACTTAGCAGGGGTGCATACTTAGGTGATAATAGTTATATTTTGAGAACCCTGAATCATCTTGAGCCTTAACCATGACCCCTAGGTCTTAATTTTTTGTCCTCTATGCATATGATCTACTCATGAACCCTATCACGTGCCCGACCTGAAAAATGTAATTTTTTTGGCCAACCTCTCGAGGGGAAACCCAATGTCCTATCATCCTTCCGTTGACCGTCGTGGCACAACCGGGCATATTAATTTTTTTAAATCTTGATCTGAGTATACAATTCTTTAAAATAATGCAAGTACATTGTGTCAAAGAGGGGAAAAATGTAAACACGTAAAATGAACGGCAATACACATCCTCAAATCGCATTTTCTACATAGTACTCATTTATCAGCCATTTTGAAATCATCAACCTTTTATTATTTCACTATTTAACTATTTCCTCTTAATTAAATAGAATTGAATTGTTTAATTAATCTATTTCATTATCTAATCTTATTCGCTCTTGATTAAATTAAAATAAATACTTGAATTATTTAATTATGTCACATTCTCTGTCTTCATTTTGATTAAATAATTACCAATATCATTATTTAATTAAATATCTACCACATGTTCAATGGATTATCTGACTATTTAACTGACTCTTTCCATCATGCATGTTCAATAATCTTTATTATTTAATTCTTCATTCTAAACATCCATTAATAAATAAACATTTATTTTTTTAATGAATCTGTATTGTCTCCACAATTAATTATATCATGCATTATTTCCTCAAAACTGAACTGACACTCTCTCTCAGTCAACTGATATTTATTGACCACTCTTCTGATCAATCAATTCTCTTAACTCCCACTCACTTGGAGTCTTTTGATCAATCAATTGACTTAATACTTCAATCAATATCTCATGCAGCTAGTTAACTAGAATCTTGTAGCTAGTTGCAGTAAGTTAACAGGTTAATCAATTCCTCTCATTCATTCGCAACCTTTGATATCAAATCAACACCCCTTAATTCATATTGTTGATCTAATTTCCTAAAATCTATAAAATAACCCTTCATCCTTCACATTCATCACCTAGAATTTTCATAGCTAAGTCATGTCCATTTGAATTGAGAGCATTTATCATGGCATCTAGGTCATCACACATCAAGATTTTGCAAGTTATCATGGAGGATTTGTGTTGAAGCAATCCAACATTTTAAACAACACAAGTTACTCCACAATGGGATGGTAAGATTGTTTATTGTTTGTGATTTCATATGTTTGATTTGATTTTCTAACATCTTGTGATTGATCTCATAGCAATAGCATAATTAAATTTCATTGGTATGTGGGTTTTATCTTTTGTTTTGATTTTATTGATTGAATTCATTGTTAATAATCCATTCATTGGTATGCACATTATGTTTATGATGACGGATTCATGATATGCTATGAAATGATGATGCCATGATGATTATGATGCATTTTTGTATTTTCTGATGCTTTTTATATGATGTGTATAATGTGGATGATCTATGATGATATATGTATGCAATGAATGATGTTATATAATATGATGTTCTATGATAGATATGATATGTAGTGATGAGTTTTTGGATGCAAGATGCAAGTGGTACAAATGATGTTGTGATGCAGGATGGATATGTTAGTTAGAAGAAATGTTAGTAGGATTCGAGGATAGAATAAATTTGATTATTTTGATCTAATTGCTGACAGTCCATAGATTATGATTAATTGATGTGGATGCATTGATGATAATGAAGGATAATGATTTGATGATTTGTAAAACTTGATGAGTTTTCTTTTGCTTCATGGAGAGACTAAGTATAGCAATCCTTATTAATGTAGCAAATAGACACGATGCACCAGGGTATTAATGACCAAGGAGGATTTGTATCTATTGTGTGGACTTTGACTCCACAAACAAGGAGTATTCTTGCTCATACCAAACATAAAAAAAACTTGCAAGATTCTACGAGTGAAAATTTCAGAACATTTCAAACCAATGCACAAAGAGGTATGAGGAACCTAACATGTGACAGTTAAACAATTTTCCTAAAATGATTTCCACACACACACACACACAAGGAAAGTATTCGCCATGGTATTATTGCAAAAATATCCAACAAATAGAGAATAAGAAATAGATGATCAGTGCCCCATTCCTTCCTCTCTAAATCCTTATGGACATCCTTGAGAGATCCTATGAATCAGACAATAAGATAAATCAAAAGATAAGACCAAAAAAGATAAACAATGTTGTTGTATCACTTGCCATAGATGTTTTGATGTTTCAAGAGATTATCCATCAATAATGTCTATTGTAGGAATGATTTATCCATTAAGGCACATGTCAGGATGTTGGTGATGATTTCAATAGACAGTTAGTTAACACTTAGGCATTGTTTTAATCTAATAGTGATCAGGTCTTTATGATTTTTTCTTGGATGTTTTGGATTTTAATGTGTGATTTACTTGATGATTGCTTTGTCAAAGGGTGAAGGTGATGATTTGTTTATTATGGATACAGAGTTTATTGCAAACAAGCGATAATGAAAATATGATTTTTCAGGCTTTTCTAGATGTTTTGTGATTTTGAGATTATTTGAGGCTATTTTTTATGTTTTCAGGATATTTGGATTTTTTGGTATTTTTAAGAGATTTAGAGACCAAGAGGGGGACCTAAGGGGACTGACCTAGTTCCTCAGGGGCTCATCAATTGATGGCCTTGCCTACGTTATACATGCAGAGACATCGTAGTTTGATGTTATTGGACTCAAGGCGGCTCGTACAAAGACGAACAATGATATTTTTGGGATTTTGATGTTTTTACCATTTTTTTGGATTCTGATAGTTTTTTGGATGTTTTTGGATTTTGATGTTTTTTGGATGTTTTTTTTGGATTTTTGATAGTTTATGCAAATGATGGGATGAACAAGGATCGAATCCGTTTACCAAGTTCAAGAAGTTGCCCCCAGTTTGGAATGGGATTTTATTTATTATGGATAAGTGGATAAGGTGGATAGAAGATAGTGCAACAAGGTTCAACACTTAACCAGTTATTAAGCTATGGTTGGGTGCACATTTATTATGCTATCAATGGAATGAAATGGATACAATAATAGTATGGATAGTTTAGATAGATGAGGATGTAGGACTTATTCAAACATATTGAATTTTTACCAGAATCTCGCAATGGTACCTTTCATAGAAGTGCCACAGGGTGGTTTTCACCTAAAGGATGATTTATTTCTCTTTACTATTTTTCTTGATTTCTTTGTTTTGTTTTGTTTTGCTTTTTTTCTTAGGATATTAAGATGTGTTAGGTGTAAAATTTTTTGAGACGGCTACTAGTGAGTGGTTTTTCTATGGGTTCACCTTTTGGAGTAGCCAATTGATAAGTGCCAAAGTCGTAGCTTACTGTGATGACAAAGGGACATAGCTAGTTTGGCTCAAATTTACCTTTCCCATCCTCGTTAAGCTAAATCTTTTGATTTTCTCTCAAAAATAAGTCACCAAATTGAAAGATCTTCTTATTTATTACCTTTTTATACCTTCATTTGAGATGGTTTTGATATGATTGGAGATAGTTTAGAGCACTCAAAAGTCTTTTGTCTAGTAGCTCAAGTTCATTGAGTTTGGATATTCAATATTCTTCATTACTAACAAGATCTTTCAAGGATACCCTTAGGAATGGAATCTTGACCTCTATAAGCAAGATGGCTTTGGATCCATATACAAGGGAAAAGGGTGTTGTGCCTTTGGGTGTGCAGATGCTATTTCTATAGACCCACAAAGTAGGGTTTGAAACTAAAGGTGTCGGTCACAATCGATGTCATTAATAATCTTCTTAAGGAGCTTGAGAATCATTTTCTTAGATGCATCCACCTAACCATTTCCCTAGGGTTAATACGAGGTAGAGAAGTGATTTTGCATGGAGAATCTAGTGCAAAGCTCACATACTTCTTGATTTTTGAACAGAGTTTTGTTGTTAGTAATGATAGCTTGAGGGATACCATAACAACAAATCAAATAGTTAAGGATAAAATTCGCTATTTGTTTGTCAGTGATGTAGGTTAGGGGTATAGCTTCTATCCACTTTGTGAAATACTCTATGGTAGTTATGATAAACTTATTCCCATTGGATGAAGTAGGGGATATCTTGCCTATAAGGTCGAGTCCCAATTGTGAGAATTGCCAAGGTGTAGTGATTGGATGTAGCTCTTGTGCAGGTGCATGAACAATATCACCATGTTGATGATACTGAAGGCACTTCTTTGAATAATGTATAGCTTCTTGTTTCATTGATGACCAATAGTATCTAGTTCTTAGCAACTTCTTGACTAGATTAGGCTCATTAGAATGAGACCCACAAAAACCTCCATGTACCTCTTGTAGAGAAACTTGAGCTTCTTCCACATTGAGACATCAGAGTAATGTTTCATCAAGGATTCGTTGATATAAAGTATCTTTGAGGATAGTAAAGCGTGCAGTTAGACAGATGAAAGTTTTCTTTTGATTACTTGTAACGTGAGGTGGTATGGTTTTGTGTTGGATATGGGTGTAGGTGTCTTGGTAGCAAGGTGAATCAGGACCAAAAACATCACACAGAAGTTCAAATTCTAGGATATTGAACGTTGGTATAAACAATTGTTCCACGAGGAATTCAAACCTAGGAATGTTCTATGAAATATCAAGAAGTGAACCAATGGTTTCCATGGCATTGGAAGCTTTGTTGTTGACTCTCGGGACTTATTCAAAGAAGATGACCAAAAAGTACTTCTTAAAACTATCCACCATTCTGTTATAAAGCATCAACTTATCGTCCTTAGTTTGATATTCATCATTCACTTGTCTGATGACCAACTGTGAATCATTATAAACCTATAGCTCTTTGATTTTCAATTCAATGACCATTTTTAACCTAGTGATTAGTGCCTCATATTCGGCTATATTATTTGTGCAAGGAAAGGAAATTATGTTTGCTTTAGGTATGTTATCTCCTTGAGGTGTGAGAAAAAGGATACCGACCCCTGATCCATGTTGAGCATGAGATCCGTCAAAGTATAGTGTCCAACATTTTACTTGAGTTGTCACAAGGATTCCCTCATTGAGAAATTCTAATATCAATGGCTAATGATCTTCTATAGGTACTTCGGCTAATTGATTTTCTATTACTTTTCCTTTGATTTCTTTTTTTCCACATATTCTATGTTGAATTAACTAAGAATCATGACCCATTTCGCCATTCTTCCCATGAGAGCTGCTTTAGTGAATAGATATATCAAGGGATCAACTTTGGATATTAGCTTGATCTGTTGGTTCAACATATAATGTCTAAGCTTCTAGGATGCAAAGACATGCTAAACAAGCTCATTCAATAGGTGTATAGTTGAGTTCGTAACCAACCATGGTACGAATGATGTAGTACACCACTCTTTCTCTATTATTCTCATTAAGCTATGCTAACAAAGCTCCTAAATATGGTGATGTCACTGATACATAGTACAAGATTGAATAGATTTTCCGTACATAGGAGGCATCAAAACAGGAGGAGTTCCCAAATATTCTTTGACCTACTAAAAGGCTTGTTCACATTTCTCCTCCCATTTGAAGGTTACATCCTTATGGAGCAAGTGTGTAAAAGGATGGAATTTATCTACTAAATGGGCTATGAATCCTCAGATTCATTGTAATTTTCCCTATAAGCTACACAACTGTTTAAATATCTTTGGGGGAGGCATTTCCATGATAGCTTTAACTTTCATGGGATCTACCTTGATGCCTCTTTGGGATACAATATAACCCAATAGTTTTCTTGATGTCATGCCAAAAACACACTTCTTTGGATTTAGGCACAAGTTGTACTCTTATAATTTG
Organism: Sequoia sempervirens; assembly: GCA_007258455.2. Taxonomy (NCBI): domain Eukaryota; kingdom Viridiplantae; phylum Streptophyta; class Pinopsida; order Cupressales; family Cupressaceae; genus Sequoia; species Sequoia sempervirens. Next base: position 29,805 of record VDFB02255332.1, on the reverse strand, counting down.
TCAAATATGCCTACTAGATTACCTAGATGTCCTATTCTTGTGATAGATTTTTCCAAAAGATCATCTACATAGTCTTCCATGGTTATGCGAAACATTTCATGAAATATAGTATTCATCACCCTTTGGTAGGTAGCTCCTATGTTCTTTAGGCTAAATAGAATGAAATTCCAACAAAAAGTTCCCCAAGGACAAGTAAATGTTTTTTATGTTGGTCATCAAGTGCTATCAAGTGATTTGGTTATATCCAAAGAAGCCATCTATAAGAGAAAGCATTTCATGACCGACAAACAAATCCACTATCATGTTGATGCTCGAGAGGGGAAAATCATCCTTCAGGCATGTTTTGTTGAGGTCTCTAAAATTCGTGCAGATCCTTATGCCCCCAGTGGGTTTTGACACTGGTACCAGGTTTGACACCTACTCAGGATAATCAATAGGTCTAAGGAATCTGACATCAAACAATTTTTGAAGTTTCTGCACTTTGACTAGGAGCACTATCTAAGAGTGCATCTTACGAAGCTTTTGTTTCACTGGTTTAGCTCCAAGAAAAACTGTAAGATGATGAACCACTAAAGCTAGATCCAAATAGGCATATCTACATAAGTCCAAGCAAAATTGATCTTTCATGCTTTTATGAAAGTTGTGAAATTCTTTCTTTCTTCAGAATCTAGAATGGCTGCATGATAGGTTATCTTTGGTGCCTCTATTGTTCCCACATTTATGGGTTTAGACTCTTCAACCAGAACTATTGATCTTTCCTGATACTTGGTGATAGAGATATTGAATCCTCCATCCTTGAGCGCCTCAAGGAGGTTTTCTCCCTTGGATATGTCCTTTATTTTGTCTTTTTCATGATCTGATAGCACCACATTGTACTAGGGTATCCAGTTTTGATGTTTAGATTATAATTTTTTATTTTTGCAACTAGAGGATACAGTCTCCTTACCAAAATATGCTTCTTGTCCTAGCTTAATATCAAATCCAATCTTGTGGTCTCCAAGTGGTATACCTATAGACACTAAAAATATACCGATTGATCCTATACGCCTGATCTTGATCTTACTAACACCAGTTCGTCCTGAATCATCTCCCTTGCTTGTCATTTAATTAAATTCATCACATTTCATCTCTTAATTAAATAAATCATTTTTTATCTGATTAAGTCATCATCTCCTATTAATTAAATAAATCACTTTGTTTAATTAATCTTATAGTCCCTCTTTTAATTAAATAATTCATTTTATTTAATTAATCTCTAAAGTCATCCCATTTAAATTAAATAAATTAATCTTTATTTGATTTAAAGCTAACACCATCCTCTTTAATTAAATAAATCAAAATCTTTATTTAATTAAGTCTAAATCATTTTCCTCTCATTTTGATTTATTTCAATCCAAAAATCTAAATCAAATGGTCAAATCGGTAATCCCTCATTAAATTAATCAAATCCTGATTAATTTAATCCTAATCCATCAAATCCTCTAGCTTTTGCCACTTTCTCATGAAAATCAATTTATCAATTTATTAAATCATCTATTTTCATTCAAAAAAGGCATCAAAGATGGAATATTCCTCAAATTTGAAATCTCCCCCCAAAAGGTCTTGTCCTCCAAACATGGCATTTAACATCTCTTACAAGTCCTTTTCTTGAGCCATGTGACATTAACTTCACCTTTCACCTCATCCTTCAAGCCATCTTTTGAATTTCAAATCTCCCCCTCTTCGGCACATTCATCAAAATGTGCACATCCTTCATCCATTCATCTCTTGACAAGTGGTACCTTGCCATTGGTTGAATGTTAGTCCCATATTGCTTCATTTTGGGCATTTCTCCAACTTTTCATTCTATAAATAAGAGGCTTCATTTCTCATTTCATCATCCACAATTTGAGCAAACTTATTATACTCAAATCCATAAGCAATCTTCATCCATTTCATCAAATCTTAGCTAGGTTATGCAGATTTTTATCTTGGAGCACACTTCAATTTTCAACAAAGTGGATCATATCTTCATCAAATCATCAAAGCTTGCATAGGAGTTGGGAAAGGGCCAATTTCCACATCAAATTGGCATCAACTCCCCAAGGAGATCAAGAGTTTGCATTGCATTTGAATAGGATTTAATATATTTGGTTTATGCTTGTTTATGTTCTTCATTTCATTTCCTTTCTTTTGCAATTTAAATGGATTTCTGGGGGAATCATGATACTAACTTGCATTTGATCTAATAGGCTATTTTTTTCTTGTGTTTGTGCAGGTTGGGAATCTTGGTTCACAATACCATTTCGAAGTCCCATAAACTCAACAATGGTTTCATCATTTTAAAATATTTTCACAACAGGCGATTGATGTTGTTGATCCCAATCAATTAATTATGGGTAAATGGGTTGGATTCCATGTGTTTGGGGTGATGGATTAAAGGAAAGGGTAGTAATGGTGTTTATGCAAGTGTCTCCAAATAGGTTTGTGATGTAGAGATCGCCATCAATAGGATCATATTCATCCAATGTCTTAACCACGATAAAAGAACCTTCCTCACAAGAGGCATTTTCAGTGTTAGGAGTAACAATATCTAACGAACCATAGCCTAGTACTTGATTTTTCTTGCATTTTTTCATGATGGTAGGCTCTCTCATAGCTTGTTCATTCAAACCAAGGGTACCTTTTCTAGTGAATCCCATTCCTTTAGCAAGCTGATAACATTTACTATCTGGATGTACAGGGATTGGAGGTAGTTGTTTTTCTTCCTCTTCTTCCTCTTTGTAGAGCCATGTAGAGAGATCTTCTTCAAACACATCTTCATATTTCATGTCTCCCCATTTAGTGAATACTATAGGTTTGAATTTTATAGTGATAGGTTTAGCTTTGTTTATTTCCTTCGGTCCTCCATAGGTTTTTGGTGATGGAGGAAGCTTTCCAATGCAAAAAGATTGATTAAAGTGATAGTCTTTGCAACCATTGTCAAGTACTTATATCTTGAGGTCGGATTGAGGTGGATTGGATGATGAAGATGGAGTGGAGGATGATGAAGGTTGTGAAGATGATGTGAGGGATGATGGATCAATGTAGGAAAATGAATGAAAAGATGTATCATTACTGGGAACTTGGAAGTTTTTTTTGTATTTTTCTTCCAAGCTCTTACAGTAATGAAAGGGTTCTAGATCAACATATATAGTAAATTCCATGTCATTATAAGGAAATTTTAGGAGTTGATAGAATGTAGAGGGGATAGCTTGCATAGTGTGGATCCAAGGGCATCCTAAGAGAAGGTTGTAGGGTAGTTCAATATCTAGTACTTGATAGGTTGTTTCTTCTATTTTTGATCCCACCTGAACCGAAAGTCTAATGGTACCTTCAAAATTTCTCGTCATCATCATAAGCTCTTATAGTGATACTTTTGCTTTTCTCAATAACGTCATCAAAATATCCAAGTTGTTTTACCATTTCAAGGTACAAATGTTTAAGCTTGCACCACCGTCTATTAGGACTCTTTTTATTTTATGCTTGTGGATACAAACTTCAAGATATAAAGCTTGGTTATGGAATGATTTTCTAGGAAGGTCTCTTTCGAAAAAGACCAAGTGTCGTGTAGAGGCAATGTGCCCAACCATAGCTTGAAAATGATTTGTATTGATATCATTAGGTACAAAAGATTCAAGGAGAGCTTTCTCCAAAATCTCTTTATGTGCGGGGGATAGCTTAAGAAGCTCAAGGATAAAGATTTGGGCTAGAGTTTTCTTTAGTTGATCAATAAGATTATAGTCATTTGAAGGTTGGATGGAAACTTTCGATTGAAGGGGGGATCCTTGGACGGTAATCTTCCCTCCTCGTGTAATAATTTTAAACTCAAGATTCTTACCAGCTATTGTTACAACATGGATATTGCTATCAATTTCACTAATGGTTCCTACAACAGTGTCATAGGTGTAAGCAACTTTTCAGTAATCTCCTTTACCTTTGTCATTCCCTTTAGAATGGTCAGGGATTGGATCCTTGTAGATACCCATGATGTCATTATTTCTAGAGGTTCCAAGACGATTCTCGATATCAACCTCTCCTTTTTCAATCAAGTCTTGGATGAGATTATTTAGTTTCATGCATTTTTTTGTCTTATGACCCTTGATTCAGTGGAATTCACATTGATCATTCTCATTATACCATGGGGGTTTAAATTGCGGCTCTTTGTAATTTATTTGATCAAGAAGTTTGATGAGATTTGATTGAATTATCTTTCACATAACCACCTCAAGAGTTTCTCCCAATGGAGTGCACTTTCTTCTCCTTTGGTTATCTTGTCTTGGTAGTTTTCTTTGAAAGTTTTGAGTTTGATTTGTTTGTTGATTGTTCTAAGGGTAAGTAAGTTGATTGTTTTGAAGATTATTTATTTGATTGGCTTGGACATTGTTTTGGGGATTGTTAGGAGGTGGTTGTATGTTTTGAACAAACTTAGCGTCAACCTCTCCATCATTTATGATTTTTTATTCTTTTCCCAAATGCGAGGTTTATGGTTTGAACTAGATGTTTGATCTGTGTCATTGTAAATTTTGATGGCACATTTCACGATGAGAGTTATTTCAATAACTAAAAATTTCTCAATGATCTCTTCAAAGGTATTGGGACATAACATAGTCAACTAATAGCTTATGTCAGTTTGAATATTTGCAATAAAGATTTCAACAAGTTAATTCTCAAGAACGAGCCATTTGCATTTACTCACTTTATGTCTCCATCGTTTCAAGTAAGAGGAAAATGACTCCCCCTTGGTTTTTCTTTATCTTATACAAATTAGGAACTATAACGTCTTGTTCAATGTTATATGAAAAGTGATTGATAAATTTCTTGGATATCTCATCGAAAGTTTTAATTCCATGTGGTAGATGAGAGAACCATTCAATAGTTGTAGCTTCTAGACTTCTTGGGAAAAGTCTCAATAGATAAGAGTCATTGTTAGCAATCTCCATGCAAGCGATGAAAAATTCTTGCACATGTTCAATTGGGTCCCCTCTTCCTTTGTATTTATCAAATTTAGGAATTTCAAAGCTTTTTGGAAAGGGGATCATTGATATGTTGTGATCAAACAGATATGGATGTATGTCTTGCAATGCATAGCTCTTCTTTGGTTTCCAAAGTTGTATATCCGATATAAGGTTTTGTATTTTTAAGGTTATATCATTACTTGGTGTGTTTGTTTGAGGATTAATCAAGTTGCATCCTTGTTGTCCCATATATGACGGGTTTTGTGTATAAAAAGGAGGGGGTCCTTATTGTGTGTTATATGTATATTTTTATTTAGGAACACCTTGTTGTAGAGGGACACCATGTTGTTGAGGGACACCTTTTTGTTGAGGAATACCTTGTTGTTGAGGAATAACTTGTTGAGGGACACCTTATTGTTGAGGAACACCTTGTTGATATTGTGCATTGTATGAAGGGTCATAGTACAAGGGTTGTTGTTGCATGTATTGTGTTTGTGTTTGATCTTGAGTATTTGTTTGATACATGTTTTGATCTTGAGGGTTGTGAGTATATGTTGTTTGTTGAAGAGGAGGTTGTTGTCTATGAAGGGGTGGATTGTTTTGATTAGGTCTAGTATGAATGGGCGATGGCATGTGTTATGATTATGGAGGCATGTTGGCATGAAGTTGTGGTTGAGTTTTGGGTTGTTGATTTGATGTTTGATATTGTGGCCTAGGTGGAAGGTTATCCATATTTTGTATGTTAACACTTGGTCCATGTTGCGGGGGATTGTTTGATATGATGTTCCTCCTAGGTTTCTTGATATGTTAGGCTTCCATGTATTTGTTGACACATCAAATCTTACAAGTGGTGTAGAGAACGGATTGGTTAATTGTTGAGGCATCAAAGAGCACAATATTTTTCTTGCAAGTGGAAATTACAACTGCACTAAGTGTAAAGTGTGAATCATATTTTCTTATTGATTTGATGGGGAATGTGTATATTTTTGCATTTTCTTTTGTTGGAATAATCTACATTGAGGAAAATAGCATGGGTATATCAAGTCATCATTTAGTTATTCAATCCAAAAGAAGGAACTATAATTCTTGGCGAGATGGTATGATGAAACATTTCAAATGGCTTAACTTGCATTACTATTAAAAAATGTTTTGGGCTTTGATTTGTAAATTATGTTAAAATGCTTTTCACAAATGACTCTACTTGAATTACTATTAACAACTAGCAATCAAATATTTTTGAACTATTATGGTCTATTTTCTAGGGTTATCCCTTAGCCCTTGCACTTTACATGCTTACTTTTGAAGGATTTAGATATCTTTTGACCCATGCAAACTCATAGAAGCATGTCAATGACATTGCCTTTCCTAATTCATCTAAACAACTTTATGGAAAATTCATGTCTTCAATTGAGAAAAACCATAATGTCAAAAAGGACCTCTATTATTTTAACATATTCTACAAGGCCTTACATTCAAGTATTCAATAACAAAAGATTCAATGTTGTTGACAATCTTTCTTACTAAATTTAGATAGTTAGATTTATTTTGATTATAAATGGATTGATTATATGAAGGTATTCTTGACATCCACTTTGTGTTTCAAAGATCTCCTATTATTTTATGACAAGTTAATATTTTCAAAATTGAAAAAAAAAGTTAGGTTACTCTTTCTCTAGTTTATAAGTTTTGAAGTGCTCTATTTCCTTTCCTCAAAGAATTTTACAACAAAACCTTTTACCTTATGGATTGAGAATTTTAGTATCCCTCTCATGATGTTTGGGGTCTAGACTTACTCGCAATCCATTACTCTTGTTCTTTGTATCAAATGGGTTAAAAATTTCTCATTTAGTATTATATTTCACCCTTAAGTAAGTTTGAGTAGTTGTAATGTCATCTTGTGTAGTGTAACTTTTCTTAAGTATTTGATTATTTCTCTTTAATATGCCACAATGTGTAGTATGTTCAATTGAGAGATTTTCCACTAAAAAATTAGTATCTATATTACAAATAAATTAACTACTAGACTACTAGATTCAATGGTTCAAACTTTGTTAATTAAATACACATTATTGCTCAAGAATGTATTGATGTTACTAATGTTATAGATCCAATCCATTAAGTATCGCATAAATGTGTAGGAGCTCATTACAAGAGTGTAGGAATCTAAGATACTCTACAATTTTTCATTACAATCAAAATAGATTAAAAGAAGATGCATTAAATTTTAAATGAAAGAAAATACAACACTCCAAAATAATAAATATTTAAAGTTTATTTAATTTATTTTTATAATGTGAAGCAGAATGTAAGATGCAAATATAAATATTTAATAACAAAAAACACAATTATAATTGTTCAAAATTCATTTTTATAATGTGTAAAAAGATGTGAGTAGATATATTGTCATCTTGATTCTATCATACAAAATATAAAATATGTGTACATAGTAAATATTTAATTGCAGAGAATGAGATGAGAAGCTCTCGAGGTGTTTCCCTCTTGCAAAAGCAATTGCTCAGAAAATTAAAAAAAATTGGTGAAGTGAAATAATTAGGGCAATCTGTGAGATATATACAATTAATTTTGACTGCCATCATAAAATCAGAGATATATTTACAATTAATTTTGACTGCCATCATAAAATCAGGTATAATAGTTAATATGGTTGGAATAGTCTCTGCTTGGACAACCACCTTCAAATCCCATCCAATCTTCCCATTGATCAAACCCCATGTAGCCCTCATCACCATAATACTCCTCTTCCTTATTTACCTCCATTAAAGTAGACATCACAATCTGCACCATCACCATAAAGGAAGAATAATGAAAAAAATTAGCAATCCCATGCTACAGACAGAAAATATTGCAGAGGATCATAAAAAAGTTCCAAGATACATCACAGAATTCAATGTTAAGGGTTACCTGATAGGCCTCATTGATCTTGTGAAATGTTACACCACAATTCTGTCCTTTACACACATCAGGATGATACTGCAAAATAACAACACACAATAAGATCATCCTCTGAAAGTATAATCTGACTGTAAAAACAAAATTAATGAGTTACTTAAAAACACACTACATAATAATCAGAGATCTTCCAACTTTGTCTTGGAAAGCTCAACTCAAACAAACACCCTTTGCTTATGTTTTTAAGGAAAATCTTTTGATCTTCCATAAACCGCTCAGAAATCTAACCAGATGGGACACAAACTCTAAGCCTCATTTGAAATGGGCATGATTTTTCCCAAATATTTCATTTTAATCCTTAAAATTTACTTTACAAATCTGTCATATGTGAATCCTGAATCCTGAATCATGATCAAATCTCCACCCTAAAAATCTGTTTACTGAGATTAAACAGTTAAAAGCTAAAAAATTCTGATTATATATCCTTTTTTTTTTATCACATTCTCTGGTTCATCATCAGAAAAAGGGGATTACACAATTTTACTTCCCTGCTTCCAAAATCTAAAAACTTGCCATACACACCCATATACCCTGTTCTTTTACCATGTTCTTTCAATAAAAACAGGATGCAAGAATTGACATCAAAACTAACTGAATATTTCAGTACCTGCAAGGCAAGCCGTCGGTAAGCTTTCTTGACTTCCTTTTCGCTGGCATTGGGTTTCAATCTAAGCAACTTATACTCCTCTTTCAGCTTCCCACAACTAACAGAGGCCATCGCCCTAACATTTCTGCTATGCCCCAACTTTCTGTCTTCCCCATCTTTTCTTCTAAACATGGGATTGGAATTCCCATTGGCACCCACAAACTTTCCAACTGCAACAGCCATGGCCGATTCCAAACCCAACTGCAAAAGAAAAACCAGAGCTCCCAAATTTTACACCCTGCCTGAACCAAAGATAATCTCCAATCCAGGCCTCAAAAATACACAAGAGAGGACCAAACTGCTGCGAAGAAAACGTGGGTATCAATAACAACTGCGGGTTACAAATAAATAAGAATATAGGTATTCCAAAATTTCTGTGGGCAAGAATAAGTCGCAAAAAAAACCAGAGCACGCATAACATGGACCTTTTGAAACGATGGAGCTTTAAATAGAGTTCACTAGCGAATGAAGACAAGGCAGATAGGATTAAAAAAGCCAATCACAAAAATATGATGGATAAGGATGAAAACGTGACGTGGTATCCCAAACCACTGTCATGATGGCGACCATTGGATTGGCAGTTTAATAATTCAGTCGAATACATGCGAAGAATATGCTTCGCACAACAAGTTATCCGACCGTTCAAATTTTTATTCCGGTGTATGGAACAGTTTCGATTTCTTCCACGTGTATGCTTGAGCTATTTTCATGTATTTAAGTAATTCCAATAATAAGGATAAGTTTTATTATAAGGACTCATTATTTGTGCTTATCCGCTGCGATGCCACGTGTTTCACGTTTAAGAGCGTTTATGCCACACGTGCGACTCGGTGTATACTGTGTGTTTGGGGACGTTAATCTTTGTCCCTTATCCATTAGGTCACTTCCCAAGAAACCCATGGAACTAGAACTTACAAGTTACAACTAAATACTTGTGGGTTAGTTTGATTTGATTAACAAGGGATATTTTTAATTTTTAATTTTTTCGAGAAAATGCAAAGTACACAAGGTCTATGCATGTTGTTTGATTTTTAAATTAGATATTCAGTAACAAAGTGTTACTTTTTTTTAAGTAATAGATGTAAAAAAAAATCAAATGTATTAAATATGATTTTGCAAAAAATAATTTTAAAATATTAAATATTGTATTTTCTAACCAAGGGTACATTATTTAATTCATTAAAGGTCCTCGCACATGACTCAAAATCAAAACATCATCTTAATTTAATTTTTGTACATGCTTTCTAATTTTCACTACTTTTATCAATTGACACTTGGAATAATGGCTCCCTATTGTGATGTTTTTGACCCCTTCAATGTAAATGGCATGCTTGGGTTTAAAGCACCACTTTACTAAAACTAATTTTTTTTATTTTTTATTTCAAATAGATGTCAACATATGTTCTTTTACCTTAGCTCGTGCATGTATTCACATTTTGCAAATGTGCATAGCCCCACAACATTCAATCATATCAATCCACTATTCAAACTTGATTTAAGTGATCTTTTGTCAATCTTAAACCTTTTCAACTTATTTTTTAATATGAACAATATTTTAATGTTTTCTACCTCGAGATTCATTAAATCTTATCCAAGTTTATTTAATATAGGGAAAATATGTTGGGTCACATATTAAAAACATAGGCTTACCTCTTAACATTGTCATCTCTAACTTATTTAAAATTCCTTGAAATATAATCACCGATGGAGTCATTCATCTTAAACGCCAATTCTAACTATTTAGCTTATTGCTCTAAATGGTTTATATCACAACTCCAAAGGCATTCCTAACAATTATCTTTAAAATACTTTATGTTTAGGGAAATGATGTAATGACACATGCAAATAGAGACTCTTGTGGGTGGATAGATTTTCTATAGACATTGCAAGCAAGAGATCCATCAATGTTTCAAGTGAGGACATTTGAAAAGGGAAGTAGTTTACTTCCTCATCCTTTCTAGTGAGATTTATTCTCTTAACTAAATTGTTGATGTCTCAATGGATTTATTCAAGTTCTTCCTTGTCATATTCCCAACATAAATTGTGTTACACCTCATTTCTTAGTTACCAAGTTACTTTTACTTTCATGAGTAAAATTGATGATAAATGTAAATCGTGACTTTAATATGTTTAATAGTTGAATGAAATACTTAAATATGCATTAAGATGTTATTGCTTTTTAAGGTATGATTATGTTTTGTATATACTAATGGAAAATATGATGAAGGAATATGTATTGCAATATGATTACTTTAATGCTTTGATGATGTAAATGAATTTCATGTGAATAGATAACTACCTTTGTGGTGCACTAAGTTGGATGTAGGAATAAATCGAGCCCTCAGGTAAGAGAGCGGGAGTATCACTCAAGGGAGGATATTGGTTTGGTAACTCTAATGTGCCTATTTGAGCTATCACACACTCACACCCTAGTTTGGTTAAGATGAGTCAAGTTAGTTGGGAATTGGTAAGTAAACCTTCGATCATTGTTTGGAAATGATTTCAAATAGGTTTTGGTTTTGATCTTTGATTTCTTGATTGATTCTTATGTTTTAATTATGTGATTAAATCTTTGTATTGAGTTTGAGTTCTTCTTTGTGTATTTATGTATATATATTAATCAATGATTATATACATAGAATGTATCTATGTATATATGTATGTGAAACGATAAACTCGTGCATGTGAGTGTATACATGCATGCATATACATAAGTAGAAATACTTGCACGTACCCATGGACGGATATATCATATGCATGAGGATACCGACTGGACATAAAGAATATATATATGTATACATTATGTATATATATATACTGTAATGACCCTGCTCAAATATGATTGAAAACTTCTAATTTTTGGCCTTAGTAATTTTGTCAAACACTTTGCATACAAGGGTCATATGACTGATATAACATTTCAATTTGCTTTAATGGATCTTTTCTTCAATTAGCATCAATGAGAATGCTTACAAATGACTCTAAATTGTCTAAACAATGACCTAACATGAATGTGCAACTTATTGTGGCAATATCCAATGCATATATATGAACTAAGCATGAAAAATGATCACCTGTAGCCAACTGGTATTTTAACAAACAGTGGGTATGCAAACTAACAGACTGAAAAAAAATGATATTGAATTGCTCAAATGACACCAGCAATTTATATCTCCTTAATTATAATGAAATATCTAATACAAAGCTCATACAAATGGCCAAGACTCTTGGCATTTACATTAATTTCAAAATATGATAATGTTGGTACAATGCACACCTACAACTGCAAATATAACTATGCTAAATGCAATGCTAGAAGATGATAGAAATGTGAAGAACCTGGCCTCAAGAAGTGCCTTGGATGAAAGATGAAGTAGCAATCAACAAGTTCAAATTATATTCTCCAAGCCCAAATCGAATTGCTCAAGTAGCCGCCCCTATTCTTGCCTTGCAATATTTTAGAAAAATAAATACACCCTCTAATCTCCTCGAATTTGGCCTTGAAATGATTTTCTCGGTGATAGCAATTGAATGCAACAATACCCAGAACCATAGGATGCTTCGATGATGAGATATGAACAAAAATGTCTTGCCAATGGTGCCCTTGCTGTAGTATATTAGACCACCGAAATTATTTACCAACAACCTGATAGCTATTCCAAAATACTCCAAAATGATTGCCAAGCTCTCCCAAGATGAATGCTCAAATACCCACAAAGAAACAATACACGAATGAGGCCATACAAGCAAAAATCTAAATATGATATGCAAAATTCTCCTCCATTAAAATTTGAAAATGACTAGTAACTATAACAGCAATGTGCAACAAATGAAATTGACCCAATGATGAAGTTCCAAAGCTCCAAAATGCCTCCAAAATCTGCAATGGATTTCCTCAAATCGATACAACCAAAATTTGGCCAAAGGCCATAAAATTTTGCTTTGAAGTACAAGTAGAAAGTCTGAAGCAACTTCCTCAACTTTGCAATAATTCAAGTGATATTTCACACCCTCAAAATTGCTCACCAATTGAGAGTTTTCGTTCTCAATGGCCAAAGAAAATTACAGAAACCCTAGGCTCCACAACCATCAAACATCAACATCAACAACAACAAATTTGGATGATGAGAATGAAGCCCATGATGTCTATTTATACTTTTTCCTCAAGAGGTTGGCCTCCTTCTAGAACTTTCCCAAGTCACCTTCTAGAAGGAATATTATTTTATTTTATTTTATTATTTTATTATTTTGTACTTTATAATAAAATAATTATTCATAACATAAAGTGCAAACATAACATTACTTTATAACATGAGGTTTCTAAAAATAGAAACATATCAAGAAATCATTAGAACACCTCCATATGTAGACTGAATCACGAAATGAACCAACCAATCAATTGGGTCTCTGCCAAACAATCCTCTAATCAAGTCCCATTAGCCTACGAGGATCAGGAACAAGCTAATTCCTCTAAACTGCATTGCTCATGAAAAAGGGGACATTACATATACCGATCAATGAATATGTAAATGCATCTGTATATATGGATATTAATATAATGATATATGTATATATATATATATAATCGTTAGCATTGGCAAATAATGATTAAATAAAAAAGTATATATATAATATAAGAATGGATGCCATATTACATATATATTAATAATATATATGAATATATATTTAAAATTATTTTGAAATATTTTAAAGTAAACATGGACATGTATATGGTGCAACCCATATTAAAGAGCAAGGCTTAAATAAAATCTAGCATAGTAATGACTATATGATGCGCCCATCACAAGTGCATGAGAAGGAAAATAACTCAAAGCGCATAAGTATATAGTGTTAAGTATATGCAGATTGAATGATTCAAATATTGCTACAAATAAAGCACCAAACCTATGTTAATATGAAGGCACACATTTCATTTAAGAGCTATTGATTATATAAGAATCAATGCACATCATAAAGATGTGGAATGTTTAATGCCATAATTGGTGGAACAAAGCAAATAGAAGTCTAAAATACCAACTTATAGCTTAAATAAAGCATAGAGACTTTGTCAAATAGAGCTGGTTGTAGTTTATGAAGGTAGTCGACTTGTTTACCAAATAGGAAACTTGTAGGTGTGCATTTTTTAGTTTGACTTAGTAAAATGAATCATTGTTGTCACTTGAATAGGGGCGACTCATCCATTCTAAGGAGCTTGAAACATTTGGACTGTTTATGTGTTGCATATTGAGAGTTTGAAGTAGCCACATTTCATTCTAAATGACTGAGTTGATGCATTGTTAGTTGTTGTTGTAGTGGTGGAAAAAAGGAGAGAAAAGGTGGAAGACTTAGTAGCTTATTTGTAGCATTGAGTTTTTCACATTTTGGTATAAATAGAGGTAGCTTCTCTACCTTTTGTTACATTCATCCATTTTGATTTCTTCTTATTCATTTATAATTCTACACTAGTTTTCTGTGTGAGAGAGAAGTTGAGTGCTTAGTGAGGAAAAAGAGTTAATTTTAGAGTATTTGCAATTTGTTGAGAGCTTTGTGAGAGGCTAGGTTTGGAGATAGGTTGATTTTAGAAGGAGAAGAAAGCGTGATTGTGGGATTGAGCTTGGGAAGTGATATATTTGTTGGGAGCTATAAAATCCAAGCATGTTGATTTTACTTCTCTATTTGTTTTATGTTGAATCATATTTCATTGCAAGTACTCGTGGAAAGATGAATTATCTATTTTGTTCAACTTTCTTGTTTAATATTTCAATCATTCTTATTTAAGGAACTTGCATGATCTTTGGGTGATTTATTATGAGATCTTATTGATTGAGACTATATATATACATATCTATTCCAATAGTTGAAACTGTGTGGTTATATAAGATAATCTTAGTATATTAGCTTAAATACCTAAATTGTCATAGACTATATACATATACTACATAGGTTGTGAAGTATGGGAATTATTATTACATTGAAGTGTTATCTTGAAGTTGTTAGCTTATGAACCTGCGTAAAGCTTTGTGGATAATGAGGTTGGAAATACAATCAGAATGATAGCATGATAGACATGTTGATAGGTTGTGATGTTATGCAAACCATGTCAATAATCTATACTTGTTTGATTATATAAGAACCCTCATGTTCTCCAAGTACTGAATGTTATGCAATTGGATGCATTTTAATTTGGTTTTGTTTGATTTACAAAATGTTTGGGTTTTGATGCTCAAGTGATATCTTTCCAGGTAACTTAAGAAATGAAAATTTATACATAAATTCTCAAGATGGAAGTAATGATAACTATTTTCTTTCAAAACTACTTTTGAAGAAAACCCTTATTTCATTTATTTCAAATTAGATTTATTGATCCATTATTCCATACAAGTCAAATACAAAAAAAAAGTACAAATATCAAAATATTCAAAGTACAACAATTTGATATAATTTTTAGCTTGTCAGGACAAGTACTGGGAACCACTAAAATGCTCACCAAATCCACATCGAGTATCTGAATGATGACAAATCAAATGCAAATGTCTCCTCTGGCCTAGGCGACCAACATCCAACATTGAAACCCTGTTGAGGATGGCATATTAATTTATGCACACATCCCAATGCATGTGTCAGGAGTGGCACACTTCACAAGGAGGGAAATTTGATGTATAAAATTGAAGACTTCACCAAAACCCACAGAAATGTAGGTGTAAGGGTGCCCTGGGGTGAGGAATGGAATGATCAAATACCTAGAACAAAAAATTTATGCGACTCTCTGATGTGAATGAAACTCTGTTTCAACAATACAAAATCTAGCAACACAAAATTGATGGAAACCCACTAAAATCACCCCAAATTTTCAAAATACTACTTACCCATCAAAACTTTGCAAAAAGGAACATCAACTGAAATCTCAAATCTCTAATAAAGCTCAATATTCACTCTTGAATGAAGCCAATCCATGAGGGCAATCTTCAGTCGGTATTTCACAACCTCAAAATGCAAGAATTAGAGAGATAAAAGGTTCTCAATGACCAACAATTGCAGAAATGGTAGAAACCCTAGGTTTCTTCTTCTCCATAGTGAGACTCTTCAAAAGCCAAATATCCAAATCATGAATGAATACCAAATAACTTTGGTGGATGCTTTATATATTTTTCCATGAAGAGGTCAATCCTCTAGAAGGATCTTTTTAATCATTTAAAATAATATTAAATGTGCATTTTATAACTTTATAATAATTTCTCATAAATGGGCACCCAAATCAAAATATCATTTAATGTACTTTAAGTCATTAAATGGCCCTCTTTAGACATAAAGTTATAATATAACTTTATGATGCACCTTTTGATTAAATAATTAATTATTAGAATTTATATTAACTTTAATAATAATTAAAAATTTCATATCTCCCTTAATAAACATATGCTTTCCATGTCGTTTGAACTAGGGGATCGAATACTGCACCACAACACATTCATATGCCTTTCCACAAATAGCAATACTGGGCTTCAACCTCAAGGTGACTTACTATAAATAGTAAGTGTGTGAAACTAAGTCTTGAACCACCAAACGAAGGAATATCCTAAACCAAATTGAGCTCTGGAGAAGAAAACACTCAGATAACTACCAAACAGGACCCTCTAACCAACTGCATTAGCCTACGAGGGCCAAATAATAGGCTAATCTACCAAGAAGTTGAAACAAACTAAAAAGGGGACATTACAATCTTCCATCCCTAAAATTGTTTGTCCCCAAGCAATCTCAACTACCAAAAGAAAACCCTCTGAAGGATCATACCACCTGGGTCCCAAGGGAAGAAGTATGTAATGTCCCTGATATCACTAACCAACTCCTGCAACACCAGCATCAAAACAACTGACAAATCACTATGAACCACGTCCACCTCTATATCAGGTGTCTCAGGAGTATGAACCTCAAGGGAAAGTGACTTAGAATGATGACAAAGTTTGCTTCCCATAGTTGCGCAAGGTAAGATATCATACCAACTGTCCACCACTTGTGCATCAGAACTGTTCATCTAAAACAAAGCATGTATAGGTGAATACAAAAAAAAACTATAGGCACTCCTCACCACGTACACCCTACAAATCTTCTCAATGAGCCTACCCTGGAATCTTGATGCACTAGAAGGATCCCAAACACTGCAATTATCACCCAAATCTATACTGGTACCTAAGGGAAGATTAGCATCAAGCTCGAAGAGTGGATTGTCATAAAAAAATCCAACGTCAACCTCGAATAATGGATTATCCACAAATTGCACAACTACTCCATGTTGATTTGAGTCATCCCTATCCAAACTGCTGGAGCAATGAGTAGAATCAAACTTCTGCACTGACTCGCATGCCTCCTCCTGTACCACCTCCTTCTCCCCCCTTCCGCTCTTCTCTCTGCAGAGAGAGATAGAATGCAAGCTCCCATCTACAATTCCCCTCAACACATAACCTCTACCATTAATTTTGAACTTCATCTCCATTTTAGGTACGTTGAGGGTAAATCCTCCAACATCTTGGAGCCATTTCATGCCCAACACAATGTTCATCTCATCCATGTTGACCACATAGAAGTCAGCTTGTAACTCAGTCATTCAATAACAAAGTGAGATTACATATCTGCCCGGTGCAAGTGAGGGTATATCCATCGGCAAATCTAACTCTAAACCCAACGAAGTCCTCTGCCTAGAGTCTATAATTGGCCACAAACCCCTCATCAATAAAATTATGCATTGCTCCAGTGTCAAGTATAGCAATGCAATGTTGTCCATTAATCGTTCCATTGATTCTGAATGAAGTCGCTTCCTGTATATTAGCAAATAAGGCCAAGGGAGATAAATTTGCATCAGGTCCAAACTTTGTAGAGGCTTTTCCAACCTCCTCATCCTCTGAAGCAACTTGCAAATCTGAATTTTCAGAATTGAAATCCTCATAATAAACCCACATCATATGGTTGGCCTTGCCTTTAGGCCTCAAAGGATAGTCTTGCTCTTTGTTGTAGGGCCCTTTGCACCAGTAACACAATTACTTCTTCCTTAATTCCTCTTACGACTCCTCATCCACCTTGGTTGTTGATTTCTTTTTCTTATCAGCAGGTTTTTGAGGACTCTCGTTGTTGGAAGAAGTAATCTCTTTAGTAGTAAGCTTCCTTTTTAGGGCAGCCAACTCTATACTTCGCGCCTTCTTCCTTTTCTCCTATAATGAAGGGGGATCAAAAGCCTTGATCCATCCTCTCATTGGTTTAGATAAGCCTTTTGCAAACAAAATGACCAACCTCCTTTCAAATATGGTAGGGACCATAACTGAAAGCCTATGAAATTCACTAATATACACCTCCAAACTCCCCACTTGCTAGAGTTGAGCAAGCTCTCTAAAATATAATTTTGGGTCTTTCTTGTCAAAGCGCTTAATCAACCTATTAGTGAATTCCTGGTAAGTGGTGATGAGGTGATACTGCAAGGTGACCATCCCATGGTGCCACCAATCATGAGCTATCCCATCTAGGTGCAAAGTGGCAAGCTTGATTGCATCATCCTCTACCATAGGTCGAAGAGTCAAGAAGGTATCAACTTGTGAATCCAAGCTTTTATTGTGATCTTCCCGCTACCATCAAATGTTGGAAGTGTGGGCTTACTTGTGGCATGTTTTAGGTCCCTATTTTGGTTCCTTGGTCTCCTATCTTGCCTTGTTCTGTTGTGCTCCCTCCTTTGACTCATGTATCAGTCAAAGGTCAAATGCTCCTTTATTGTGGTGGTAACAAATCCCATTCATCATGCATTGACATGACATTATCTGTGAATGATGCATCTTCATTTTCTTCAGCATTCTCTTCTTTTGGTTCATTCCTCAAAAATGTAGGATGCAAAGGTCTATCAGTGGTATGAGTAGGTGCTCTTTGTGCTCTTGGAATCCTAACAACACTTCCATTGTCTTCTTGCTCGTGATTTTGTCTTCTATATGTATTCATTTGTTCTATAGTTATTGTAAGTTGTTGCAAAACATCTGCTACATGTTGGTGCCCTACTAAAGGACCTATCATGATGTATCTTGCTTCTCTTTCTTCATTATTTCCTTCATGTCTTGGTGGATTTCCACCTCTTCTATCACCCATTATGTCCTATTGTGTATCTGCAATTGGATTTTCTTGTTGATCTGCTCTTCTACGAGTATAATACATGTCTGGACCAACTTCTTGTGGTTGCATATGATACTTTAACCCTCCAGGCTGGCAGGATCAAAGCTCTCATACCACTGTAAGAACCCTCATGTTCTCCAAGTATTGAATGCTATGCAATTGGATATATTTTAATTTGGTTTTGTTTGATTTAAAAAATGTTTGGGTTTTGATGCTCAAGTGATATCTTTTCAGGTAACTTAAGAAATGAAAATTCATACATAAATTCTCAAGATGGAAGTAATGATAACTATTTCCTTTCAAAACTACTGCTGAAGCAAACCCTCATTTCATTTATTTCAAATTAGATTTATTGATCCATTATTTGATGCAA
Source organism: Sequoia sempervirens (assembly GCA_007258455.2). Taxonomy (NCBI): domain Eukaryota; kingdom Viridiplantae; phylum Streptophyta; class Pinopsida; order Cupressales; family Cupressaceae; genus Sequoia; species Sequoia sempervirens. The sequence continues at coordinate 10,697 of VDFB02255332.1, read as the reverse complement.
GTCAATTACAAAAACAAAAGTACAAATATCAAAATATTCAAAGTACAACAATCTGATATAATTTTCAGCCTGTTAGGATAAGTGTTGGGAACTACTAAAATGCTCACCAAATCCACATCAAGTCTCTGGATGATGCCAAATCAAACAAAAATGTCTCCTCTGGCCTAGGTGACCAACATCCAACACTGAAACCCTACTGAAGATAACAGTTATATATATATATATATATGCATGCATCCCAATGCATGTGCCACGAGTGGCACACTTCCTAAGGAGGGCGATTTGATGTGTAAAATTTAAGACTTCACCAAAACCCATGAAAATGTAGGTGTAGGGGCGCCCTGGGGTGAGGAATGGAATGATCAAATACCCAAAACAAAAAAATTCTCTAATTCTCTATTGTGAATGAAACTTTGTTTCAACAATACAAAATCTAGCAACACATAATTGACGGAAACCCACTGAAATCGCCCCAAAATTGAAAGATACCGATTACCCATCAAAACTCTACAAAAAGGAACATCATCTGAAATCTCAAATTTCCAATAAAGCTCAGTGTTGACTCCTAAATAAAGCCAATCCACGAGGGAAATATTTAGTTGGTATTTCACAACCTCAGAATGCAAGAATCAGAGAGATACAAGGTTGTCAATGACCAATAATTGCAGAAATGGCATAAACCCTAGGTTTCTTCTTCTCCACAGCGAAACTCTTCAAAAGCCAAATATCCAAATCATGAATGAATACCAAATAACTTTGATTGATGCTTTATCTATTTTTCCAAGAAGAGGTTGATCCTCTAGAAGGCTCTTTTTAATCATTTAAAATAATATTAAATGTGCATTTTATAACTTTATAATAATTCCTCATAAATGGGCACCCAAATAAAAATATCATTTAATGTACTTTAAGTCATTAAATGCCCCCCTTTAGACATAAAGTTATAATATAACTTTATGAAGCACCTTTTGATTAAATAATTAATTATTATTAAAGATTAACTTTAAAAATAATTTAAAATATCATATCTCCCTTAATAAACATATGCTTTCCATGTCGTTTGAACTAGGGGATCGAATAATGCATCCACAACACATTCAGGTGCCTTTCCACAAATAGCAATACTAGGCTTCAACCTCAAGGTGACTTACTATAAATAGTAAGTGTGTGAAACCGAGCCCTGAACCACCAAACAAAGGCCTATCCTAAACCAAACTGAGCTCTGGAGAAGAAAACACTCATATAACTGCCAAACAAGACCCTCTAACCAACTACATTAGCCTACAAGGGCCAAATAATACGCTAATCTACCAAGAAGCTGGAACGAGCTAAAAAGGGGACATTACAAATTACTCATATCACCTTGAAGGTAGGAGAAAAGTATTTTCCCTAGGGCTAGGGTGTATACTTGATTATTATATCAATATTCAACATTAGGGTTGAAAAACATATATATTTTGATTATGCTATTTTCTTATTCCTGACTAAGAGTCTATTCCTATTCACGGAATTCTAGAAGAGGACTCACATTCCAGCAACCCATAGTCATAATATGAGAGGACTAAAAGAGTGAAGAAGCACAACCTCCTCTCTAGCTGAAATGTCCTCTAGATTAGATATGAATTTAGCGTACATTGTACACATGTGAATATTCAGGCATATCGAAAGAGAGCTTTTATGATTTTTTATGATCACTTGATTGTTACATCACTTTTGATTGAAACCATAGGTTCAGATTAACCTATCTAGTCAAATTATTCACCCGATTATTGCATTATTTTTTTATTAAAGCAATATGTTGGAATTAACTTATATGATCTGATTGATCATTTGATTGTTGATTATACTTTATGGAGTCATTTATTGTTGAGATTATAATTTTGGATTGGATTTGTTTATTGCTGAGATTATACTCTTGAATGAAGTCATTTATTGTTGGGATTATACTTTTGAAATGGAGTCATTTAGTATTGTGACATTATTTTTACCCGTGTGGTTAGTTTGGTTATTCCTAGGGTTAGGATAATCCATGAGAAAGGGAGTAACCTAGTTAGTCAGTTTGTTATGTCATCACCTTTTAGATTGAATGTATGTTATGATTATGAATGTTCAAATACCAAATTGAGCTAAGGGTGGGTGAACGTATGACCTACACTCAAAGTACTAGGTGTTGAATTATTTGGCCAAAGTAGTGTAAGTAGCCAATGTTTACACTGTTAGTTCATTGTAATACAGGATTGCATACTAGGTAGGGAACATCATACATGTAGGTTGTAGCCAATGTATGGTAGCTCTAGATATGTAGGGCACAACACCATGCTCAAGAAGGCTAGTATATGAGGTTATCAAACCAATCTCTTCATCGAAGGGTAGGGCCATCTTACCAGTTAGGTAGATGTGTAGGGGACTGCAGTAAGTCCATGGTTGGCGGAAAAGCACTTGAGTGATGCTCTCCCTCATACAGTTGGCAACCAAGAATTGAGGATGTAAGTTCCAGTTTTGGGGACACCTAGAATGTATGCACTGGTATGGGGACATCTAGGAGGTATGCACCAACATTGGGGACATATGGATCATTATAATTTATTTGTATCTTTGTTTCATTAAGCTTATGGAAGCTATGTATGTAATCATGTATCTCAATTCTCATTGAGAAATTGTAAATGGAAAATGTTATCGTGAAATTATGTAATATGGATTCGTTACTTGGAATTTAGTAATTTTTCTTTGTAATGCAATGGGAAATTTTTAAATGAGATTGTTTCAAATGTGCATCGTGTTAATCGATTAGAAAAGAAAAAATTTATTGCCTAAATGTTAGTATCATAAACTATTCACATGTGGGTAAAACATAGTAAAAATCAATGGGTAGAACAATGGGCATGTTACAAATTGGAAATGTCAATATACCTCTCCCACCACTTTAGTTTAAATGGAAAGGGGTTGACATCCCTTTATTCAAATTTTTCCATAAAGAGGTTGAAAACCACTAGTAATTGTAGAAAGTCCATTGATATCATGTTATTTTCTCAAAACTAACAATATTAAAAAAGAAGAAAGTGGATCTTAAACAAAATGTTATTAAACTTAGAATTTCCTTATTAATGCATGATTTGACTACCCTCGTACCATCAAGAATAAGAAACTTGATGAAGAGTGAAACTATGTCAAACATGTAGTAGATGAGTCCATTAATAGTTAACTAACTTGTAGCAAAAGGTTTTTCATAGGCTATGGTTTTGATCACAATAAAAAATAATCTAATAGCGACGATGATTTCTATTAATATTGTACTCTCCTTTACTACAACACAAGGATGAGAGTTTCATCAAATGATTACAAAAAATTCCTTCTTACATGGATACTTGATCAAAGAAATATCATCCCAACCTCCAGTGTCTATTAATAGCGAAAACTCCAATTATGTGCACGTAGAATAAAAATGTCCTTTTATAGATTTGAAATAAGATCCCCAAGCTTACTATGAAAGTATTGACATGTTTCTCATTAATTTTGGTTTTACATGGATTCCCTCTAACCCTATAGACTACACATAAAAAGTAGATGGGTAACTTTGGTAGTTCTTGTGAAATTTTTTGCTCTATGAAATTTCCAATCCTTTTAGATATCTAAGTTCCCTCTTATTTGTAAAGGTTGACAAATAAACTACATTAGGGTTTTAAAACCCTACTCGTGGCCCTTGCACTTTTTCTTTTTGAACAATGAATGTCTGCCTTGGTTACTTGGTCCCTTAAGTTGTGTTTTTAAGGCCCTCACTTCACTTTATGACTGGCCTCATTTTCCTAAGTATTGGTTAAGCTTGTTCCCTTTATACGCTTTTAAACTACCACTTAACCCTTTATTCTTTATTAGGCCCCACTTGACACATGAAATTTTTTTGCATACTTTCTTCAATTCATGAGCATTTTCCATTTTGTTATTATCTCCCTATGAATATGTGAAATAATATTTTGCTTCCCCTAACTGTTGACTTGTAAGGGTCCTCCACCTATCAAATCATAAGTTTTTATCCCTTTGGTTCTTTTTAGTTTGTAACCTGCTCTTTAGGTTCCCAGTGTGTTAAGTTGTCCCACAAGGTCTCTTAAATCATGCCTTAATCGACCCCTTTTCTAGTGGCCCAAGTCATTTCAGTTACTACACGTGCTATTAAAACCCTTAAGTTATTAAGTTTTGAGCTTTTCGTGTGGTCCCCACTTAAATCTTTGTCAGCATCATTTTCCAGTGCTTCATTGAGCCACACTAGGTATTTTCTTCATAGAGCCTTATGTTTTAAAGTTTTATTTCCGCAAATGAGCATTTGAAATAGTTTTGTTTGTGATTGGTCGAGGGTAGCATTAATGCACCACATTCATTCCGAGGATGAGGTCCCTCGTTTGTGGCCTCACCTAGCTTAGACCAATATATGTATATGTCTTCATCCTACCATTATTTTTTCCAAATTTAAAAATAAGAATTAAAACTTGTATATTATGTTTCAAGAAGAAGATAGACAAATAAATAAAATAATAAAAAGTTGATAGAATAACATAGAAAAAATATTCCTATTTTTTATTGATTTTACAGGTGTATTACAAAAAATAGATCTTTAAAAATAAATTAGTTGAAATAGTCTTGTTTCTTTTTTCCATCTATTAAATAATCTATTTGTTTACTTGTATTAGCTTAAACTTATACATCTCTTATCTATGGAGTCCAACTTATTTTCAATAAAAAATTCTTTAAAAAATAAAAAAATAATATATTCTGTGAAATAAAATAACATTTAAATTTTGACATATTGACATAAAATACTTTATGTTTAGGGAAATGATGCAATGACACATGCAAATAGAGACTCTTGTGGGTGAATCTTTTCTATAGACATTGCCAGGAAGAGATACATCAATGTTTCAAGTAAGGACATTTGAAAAGGGTTATAATTTACTTCCTCATCCTTTCTAGTGAGATAGATTCTCTTAACTAAATTGTTGATGTCTCAATGGATTTCTTCAAGTTCTTCCTTGTCATATTCCCAACATAAATTGTGTTACACTTTGTTTCTTAGTTACCAAGTTACTTTTACTTTCATGAGTAAAAATGATGATAAATGTAAATCGTGACTTTAATATGTTTAATAGGTGAATGGAATACTTAAATATGCATTAAGATGTTATTGTTTTTTAAGGTATGATTATGTTTTATATATACTAATGGAAAATATGATGAAGGAATATGTATTGCAAGATGATTACTTTAATGCTTTGATGATGCAAATGAATTTCATGTGAACGGATAACTACCATTGTGGTGCACTAAGTTGGATGTAGGAATAAATCGAGCCCTCAGGTAAGAGAGGGGGAGTATCACTTCAGAGAGGAGATTGGTTTAGTAACCCTAATGTGTCTATTTGAGCTATCACACACTCACACCCTAGTTTGGTTAAGATGAGTCAAGTTAGTCAGGAATTGGTATGTAAACCTTCAGTCATTGTTTGGAGATGATTTGAAATAGGTTTTGTTTTTGATCTTTGATTTCTTGATTGATTCTTATGTTTGAATTATGTGAGTAAATCTTTGTATTGTATTTGAGTTCTTCTTCCTGTATTTATGTATATATATTAATTGATGATTGTATACATAGAATGTATATATGTATATATGTATGTGAAATGATAAATTCGTGCATGTGAGCGTACATACGTACATGCATATATGTAAGCAAAAATACTTACACGTACCCATGGACGGATATATCATATGCATGAGGACACCGATTGGACATAAATAATATATATGTATATATTATGTTTACCGATCAATGAATATGTAAATGCATGTGTATATATGGATACTAAGATAACGATATATGTATATATATAATCGTTAGCATTGGCAAATAATGATTAAATAAACGATTATATATATATATAATAAGAATGGATGTTATATTACATATATATTAATAATAAATCTATTAAAATGCATTTAAAAGTATTTTAAAATGTTTTAAAGTAAATGTGGGTGCATATATGGTGTGGCCCATAATAAAGAGCAAGGCTTAAATAAAATCCAGCATAGTAATTTGAGTATATGATACACCCATCATAAGCGCATGAGAAGGAAAATAACTCAAAGCGCATAAGTATATAGTGTTAAGTATATGTTGATTGAATGATTTTAATATTAATGCAGATAAAGCACCAAACATGTGCTAATATGAAGGCATACATTCCATTTAAGAGTTGTTGATAATATAAGAATCAACATACATCATAAAGATCTAGAAATTTCAACGCCATAATTGGTGAAACAAAGCAAATAAAAGTCTAAAAGACCAATGCATAACTTAAATAAAGCATAGAGACTTTTTCAAGTAGAGTTGGATGTAGTTTATGAAGGTAGTCGACTTGTTTACCAAATAGGAAACCTGTAGGTGTGCATTTTTTAGTTTGACTCAGTAGAATTAATCATTGTTGTCACTTGAATAGGGGAGACTCATCCATTCTAAGGAGCTAGAAATATTTGGACTGTTTATGTGTTGCATATTGAGAGTTTGAAGCAGCCACATTTCATTCTAAATGACTAAGTCGATGCATTGTTATTTGTTGTAGTGGTGGAAGAAAGGAGAGAAAAGGTGGTGGATTTAGTAGCTTGTTTGTAGCATTGAGTTTCTCATATGTTGGTATAAATAGAGGCAACTTCTCTACCTTTTGTCACATTCATGCATTTTGATTTCTTCTTATTCATTCATAATTCTGCTGTAGTTTTTTGTGTGAGAGAGAAGTTGAGTGCTTAGTGAGGAAAGAGAATTAATTTTAGAGTATTTGCAACTTTTTTGAGAGCTTTGTGAGAGGCTAAGTTTGGAGATAGGTTGATTTCAAAAGGAGAAGAAAGCATGACTGGGGGATTGAGTTCGGGAAGTGATATCTTCATTGGGGGCTATAAAATCTAGGCATGTTGATTTTACTTCTCTATTTGTTTTATATTGAATCATATTTGATTGCAAGCGCTTGTGGAAAGATGAATTATCTATTTTGTTGAACTTGCTTGTTTGATCTTTCAATCATTCTTATTTAAGGAACTTGCATGATCTTTGGGTGATTTATTATGAGATCTTATTGGTTGAGACTATATATATACATATCTATTCCAATTGTTGAAATTGTGTGGTTATATAAGATAATCTTAGTGTATTAGATTAAATATTTAAATTTTCATAGACCATATACATATAATTCATAGGTTGTGAAGTATGGGAATTAATATTACATTGAAGTGCTATCTTGAATTTGTTAGCTTATGAAGTTGGGAAAAACTTTGTGGATAATGAGGTTAGCAATACAATGGGAATGATAGCATGATAGTCGGCATGTCATCATTGATAGGTTGTGATGTTATGCAAACCATGTCAATAATCTATACTTGTTTGATTACTCATATCACCTTCAAGGTAGGAGAAAATTCTTATCCCTAGAGTTAGGGTGTATACTTGATTATTATATCAATATTCAACATTAGGGTTGAAAAACATATATTTTGATTATGCTATTTTCTTATTCTTGACTAAGAGTCTATTCTTATTCATGTAATTCTAGAAGAGGACTCACGTTCCAACAACCCTTTAGCTATAATATGAGAGGGCTAAAAGAGTGCAAAAGCACAACCTCCTCTCTAGCTGAAATGTCCTCTAGATTAGATATAAATTTAGTATACATTGTACACATGTGAATATTAAGGCATATTGAAAGAGAGGTTTTATAATTTTTTTATGATCAATTGATTGTTGCATCACTTTTGATTGAAACCCTAGGTTGGGATTAACCTACATGGTCAGATTTTTCACTTGATTATTGCATTATTTTTTATTGAAGTAATATATTGGAATTAACCTATATGATCTGATTGATCATTTAATTGTTGATTATACTTTATGGAGTCATTTATTATTGATATTATACTCTTGAATGGAGTCATTATTGTTGGGATTATAATTTTGAAATGAAGTCATTTAATATTGTGACGTTATGTTTACCCGTGTGGTTAATTTGGTTATTCCTGGGGTTAGGATAATACGTGGGAAAGGGAGTAACCTAGTTAGTCAGTTTGTTATGTCATCACCTTTTAAACTAAATGTATCTTATGATAATGAATGGTCAAATACCAAATTGAGCTAAGGGTGGGTGAACGTCCGACCTACACTCGAAGTATTGGGTGTTGAATTCTTTGGCCAAAGTAGTGTAAGTAGCCATTGTTTACATTGTCAGTTCACTGTGATTCAGGATTGCATACTAGGTAGGGAACATCATACATGTAGTCTATAGCCAATGTAGGGTAGCTCTAGATATGTAGGACACAACACCATGCTTAGGAAGGCTAGTATTATGAGGTTATCAAACCAATCTCTTCGTTAAAGGGTAGGGCCATCTTACCAATTAGGTAGATGTGCGAGGGACCATAGTAAGTCCATGGTTGGCAGAAAATCACTTGAGTGATGCTCACCCTCATATAGTTGGCAATCAATATTTGAGGCTATAAGCAGCAGTTTTGGGGACACCTAGAATGTATGCACCAATATGGGGACATCTAGAAGGTATGCACCAACATTGGGGATGTCTGGATCATTATAATTTGTTTGTACCTTTGTTTCAATAAGCTTATGGAAGCTATGTACATGTAATCATGTATCTCAATTCTTATTGAGAAATTGTAAATGGAAAATGTTATCATGAAATTATGTAATATGGATTCGTTACTTGGAATTTAGTAATGTTTCTTTGTAATGCAATGGGAAAGTTTGAAATGATATTGTTTCAAATGTGCATCTTGTTAATCGATTAGAAAAGAAAAAAATGATTGCCTAAATGTTAGTATCATAAACTATTCACATGTGGGTAAAACATATTAAAAATCAATGGGTAGAACAATAGGAATGTTACAAATTGGCAATGACAATATACCTCTCCCACCACTTTGGTTTAAATGGAAAGGGGCTGACATCCCTTTATTCAATTTTTTCCATAAAGAGGTTGAAAACTACTGGTAATTGTAGAAAGTCCATTGATATCATGTTATTTTCTCAAAAATAGCAATGTTAAAAAAGAAGAAAGTGGATCTTGAACAAAATGTTATTAAACTTAGAATTTCCTAATTAATGCATGATTTGACTACCCCCACACCATCAAGAATAAGAAACTTGATGAAGAGTGAAACTATGTCAAACATGTAGTAGATGAGTCCATTAATAGTTAAATATACTAACTTGTAGCAAAATAATTTTCATAGGCTAAAGGTGTTGATCACAATAAAAAAAATCTCTAATAGCCAAGATGATTTCTATTAATATTGTACTCTCCTTTACTACAACACAAGGATGGAAGTTCCATCAAATGATTACAAAAATTTCCTTCTTACATGGATACTTGATCAAAGAAATATTGTCCCAACCTCTAGTGTCTATCAATAGCAAAAACTCCAATTATGTGCACGTAGAATAAAAATGCCCTTGTATAGATTTGAAATAAGATCCCCAAGCTTACTATGAAAGTATTGACATATTTCTCATTAATTTTGGTTTTACATGGATTCCCTCTAACCCTATAGACTACACACAGAAAGATGGGTAACTCTAGTAGTTCTTATGAAAATTTTCGATCTATGAAATTTCCAATCCTTTGAGATATCTAAATTTCCTCTTATTTGTAAGGGCTGACAAGTAAACTGCATTAGGGTTTTAAAACCCTAGTCATGGCCCTTGCACTTTTTCTTTTTGAGCATTGAATGTATGCCTTGGTTACTTGGTCCCTTAAGTTATGTTTTTAAGGCCCTCACTTCATTTTATGACCGGCCTTGTTTGCCTAAGTATTGGTTAAGCCCATTCCCTTTATACGCTTTTAAACTACCACTTAACCCTTTATACTTTATTAAGCCCCACTTGACACATGGCATTTTTTTGCATACTTTCTTCAATTTGTGAGCATTTTCCATTTTGTTATTATCTCCCTGTGAACATGTGAAATAACATTTTGCTTCCCTTCACTGTTGACTTGTACAGGTCCTCCACCTATCAAATCATAAGTTTTTCTCCCTTTGGTTCTTTTCAATCTGTAACTTGCTCTTTAGGTTCCCGGTGTGTTAAGTTGTCCTACAAGGTCTCTTAAATCATGCCTTAATCGACCCCATTTCGTAGTCACCCAAGTCATTTCGATTACTACACGTCCTATTAAAACCTTTAAGTTATTAAGTGTCCAACTTGTTGTGTGGTCCCCACTTAAATCTCAATCAGCACCATTTACCAACATTTCATTGACCCACACTAGCTATTTTCTTCATAGATCCTTATGTTTTGAAAGTTTTATTTCCACAAATGAGCAAAATAGTTTTGTTTGTGCTTGGTCGAGGGTAGCATTAATGCACCACATTCATTTGAAGGATGAGGTCCCTCATTTTTTGCCTCACCTAACTTAGACCAAGCTAAAAAATCTCATGTAATATATATATACATCTCTTATTTATGTAATCCAACTTATTTGTTTGTGTGTGTCTTCATTCTACCATTATTTTTTCTAGATTTAAAAATAAAAATAATATAGAAAAAATATTCCTATTTTTTATTGATTTTACAAGTCTATTACAAAAAATAGATCTTAAAAAATAAATTAGTTGAAATAGTCTTGTTTCTCTTTTACTTGTATTAGTTTA
>VDFB02255331.1:0-43122 GCA_007258455.2 Sequoia sempervirens | reverse complement strand
CTAGGGGATCGAATAATGCATCCACAACACATTCAGGTGCCTTTCCACAAATAGCAATACTAGGCTTCAACCTCAAGGTGACTTACTATAAATAGTAAGTGTGTGAAACCGAGCCCTGAACCACCAAACAAAGGCCTATCCTAAACCAAACTGAGCTCTGGAGAAGAAAACACTCATATAACTGCCAAACAAGACCCTCTAACCAACTACATTAGCCTACAAGGGCCAAATAATACGCTAATCTACCAAGAAGCTGGAACGAGCTAAAAAGGGGACATTACAAATTACTCATATCACCTTGAAGGTAGGAGAAAAGTATTTTCCCTAGGGCTAGGGTGTATACTTGATTATTATATCAATATTCAACATTAGGGTTGAAAAACATATATATTTTGATTATGCTATTTTCTTATTCCTGACTAAGAGTCTATTCCTATTCACGGAATTCTAGAAGAGGACTCACATTCCAGCAACCCATAGTCATAATATGAGAGGACTAAAAGAGTGAAGAAGCACAACCTCCTCTCTAGCTGAAATGTCCTCTAGATTAGATATGAATTTAGCGTACATTGTACACATGTGAATATTCAGGCATATCGAAAGAGAGCTTTTATGATTTTTTATGATCACTTGATTGTTACATCACTTTTGATTGAAACCATAGGTTCGGATTAACCTATCTAGTCAAATTATTCACCCGATTATTGCATTATTTTTTTATTAAAGCAATATGTTGGAATTAACTTATATGATCTGATTGATCATTTGATTGTTGATTATACTTTATGGAGTCATTTATTGTTGAGATTATAATTTTGGATTGGATTTGTTTATTGCTGAGATTATACTCTTGAATGAAGTCATTTATTGTTGGGATTATACTTTTGAAATGGAGTCATTTAGTATTGTGACATTATTTTTACCCGTGTGGTTAGTTTGGTTATTCCTAGGGTTAGGATAATCCATGAGAAAGGGAGTAACCTAGTTAGTCAGTTTGTTATGTCATCACCTTTTAGATTGAATGTATGTTATGATTATGAATGTTCAAATACCAAATTGAGCTAAGGGTGGGTGAACGTATGACCTACACTCAAAGTACTAGGTGTTGAATTATTTGGCCAAAGTAGTGTAAGTAGCCAATGTTTACACTGTTAGTTCATTGTAATACAGGATTGCATACTAGGTAGGGAACATCATACATGTAGGTTGTAGCCAATGTATGGTAGCTCTAGATATGTAGGGCACAACACCATGCTCAAGAAGGCTAGTATATGAGGTTATCAAACCAATCTCTTCATCGAAGGGTAGGGCCATCTTACCAGTTAGGTAGATGTGTAGGGGACTGCAGTAAGTCCATGGTTGGCGGAAAAGCACTTGAGTGATGCTCTCCCTCATACAGTTGGCAACCAAGAATTGAGGATGTAAGTTCCAGTTTTGGGGACACCTAGAATGTATGCACTGGTATGGGGACATCTAGGAGGTATGCACCAACATTGGGGACATATGGATCATTATAATTTATTTGTATCTTTGTTTCATTAAGCTTATGGAAGCTATGTATGTAATCATGTATCTCAATTCTCATTGAGAAATTGTAAATGGAAAATGTTATCGTGAAATTATGTAATATGGATTCGTTACTTGGAATTTAGTAATTTTTCTTTGTAATGCAATGGGAAATTTTTAAATGAGATTGTTTCAAATGTGCATCGTGTTAATCGATTAGAAAAGAAAAAATTTATTGCCTAAATGTTAGTATCATAAACTATTCACATGTGGGTAAAACATAGTAAAAATCAATGGGTAGAACAATGGGCATGTTACAAATTGGAAATGTCAATATACCTCTCCCACCACTTTAGTTTAAATGGAAAGGGGTTGACATCCCTTTATTCAAATTTTTCCATAAAGAGGTTGAAAACCACTAGTAATTGTAGAAAGTCCATTGATATCATGTTATTTTCTCAAAACTAACAATATTAAAAAAGAAGAAAGTGGATCTTAAACAAAATGTTATTAAACTTAGAATTTCCTTATTAATGCATGATTTGACTACCCTCGTACCATCAAGAATAAGAAACTTGATGAAGAGTGAAACTATGTCAAACATGTAGTAGATGAGTCCATTAATAGTTAACTAACTTGTAGCAAAAGGTTTTTCATAGGCTATGGTTTTGATCACAATAAAAAATAATCTAATAGCGACGATGATTTCTATTAATATTGTACTCTCCTTTACTACAACACAAGGATGAGAGTTTCATCAAATGATTACAAAAAATTCCTTCTTACATGGATACTTGATCAAAGAAATATCATCCCAACCTCCAGTGTCTATTAATAGCGAAAACTCCAATTATGTGCACGTAGAATAAAAATGTCCTTTTATAGATTTGAAATAAGATCCCCAAGCTTACTATGAAAGTATTGACATGTTTCTCATTAATTTTGGTTTTACATGGATTCCCTCTAACCCTATAGACTACACATAAAAAGTAGATGGGTAACTTTGGTAGTTCTTGTGAAATTTTTTGCTCTATGAAATTTCCAATCCTTTTAGATATCCAAGTTCCCTCTTATTTGTAAAGGTTGACAAATAAACTACATTAGGGTTTTAAAACCCTACTCGTGGCCCTTGCACTTTTTCTTTTTGAACAATGAATGTCTGCCTTGGTTACTTGGTCCCTTAAGTTGTGTTTTTAAGGCCCTCACTTCACTTTATGACTGGCCTCATTTTCCTAAGTATTGGTTAAGCTTGTTCCCTTTATACGCTTTTAAACTACCACTTAACCCTTTATTCTTTATTAGGCCCCACTTGACACATGAAATTTTTTTGCATACTTTCTTCAATTCATGAGCATTTTCCATTTTGTTATTATCTCCCTATGAATATGTGAAATAATATTTTGCTTCCCCTAACTGTTGACTTGTAAGGGTCCTCCACCTATCAAATCATAAGTTTTTATCCCTTTGGTTCTTTTTAGTTTGTAACCTGCTCTTTAGGTTCCCAGTGTGTTAAGTTGTCCCACAAGGTCTCTTAAATCATGCCTTAATCGACCCCTTTTCTAGTGGCCCAAGTCATTTCAGTTACTACACGTGCTATTAAAACCCTTAAGTTATTAAGTTTTGAGCTTTTCGTGTGGTCCCCACTTAAATCTTTGTCAGCATCATTTTCCAGTGCTTCATTGAGCCACACTAGGTATTTTCTTCATAGAGCCTTATGTTTTAAAGTTTTATTTCCGCAAATGAGCATTTGAAATAGTTTTGTTTGTGATTGGTCGAGGGTAGCATTAATGCACCACATTCATTCCGAGGATGAGGTCCCTCGTTTGTGGCCTCACCTAGCTTAGACCAATATATGTATATGTCTTCATCCTACCATTATTTTTTCCAAATTTAAAAATAAGAATTAAAACTTGTATATTATGTTTCAAGAAGAAGATAGACAAATAAATAAAATAATAAAAAGTTGATAGAATAACATAGAAAAAATATTCCTATTTTTTATTGATTTTACAGGTGTATTACAAAAAATAGATCTTTAAAAATAAATTAGTTGAAATAGTCTTGTTTCTTTTTTCCATCTATTAAATAATCTATTTGTTTACTTGTATTAGCTTAAACTTATACATCTCTTATCTATGGAGTCCAACTTATTTTCAATAAAAAATTCTTTAAAAAATAAAAAAATAATATATTCTGTGAAATAAAATAACATTTAAATTTTGACATATTGACATAAAATACTTTATGTTTAGGGAAATGATGCAATGACACATGCAAATAGAGACTCTTGTGGGTGAATCTTTTCTATAGACATTGCCAGGAAGAGATACATCAATGTTTCAAGTAAGGACATTTGAAAAGGGTTATAATTTACTTCCTCATCCTTTCTAGTGAGATAGATTCTCTTAACTAAATTGTTGATGTCTCAATGGATTTCTTCAAGTTCTTCCTTGTCATATTCCCAACATAAATTGTGTTACACTTTGTTTCTTAGTTACCAAGTTACTTTTACTTTCATGAGTAAAAATGATGATAAATGTAAATCGTGACTTTAATATGTTTAATAGGTGAATGGAATACTTAAATATGCATTAAGATGTTATTGTTTTTTAAGGTATGATTATGTTTTATATATACTAATGGAAAATATGATGAAGGAATATGTATTGCAAGATGATTACTTTAATGCTTTGATGATGCAAATGAATTTCATGTGAACGGATAACTACCATTGTGGTGCACTAAGTTGGATGTAGGAATAAATCGAGCCCTCAGGTAAGAGAGGGGGAGTATCACTTCAGAGAGGAGATTGGTTTAGTAACCCTAATGTGTCTATTTGAGCTATCACACACTCACACCCTAGTTTGGTTAAGATGAGTCAAGTTAGTCAGGAATTGGTATGTAAACCTTCAGTCATTGTTTGGAGATGATTTGAAATAGGTTTTGTTTTTGATCTTTGATTTCTTGATTGATTCTTATGTTTGAATTATGTGAGTAAATCTTTGTATTGTATTTGAGTTCTTCTTCCTGTATTTATGTATATATATTAATTGATGATTGTATACATAGAATGTATATATGTATATATGTATGTGAAATGATAAATTCGTGCATGTGAGCGTACATACGTACATGCATATATGTAAGCAAAAATACTTACACGTACCCATGGACGGATATATCATATGCATGAGGACACCGATTGGACATAAATAATATATATGTATATATTATGTTTACCGATCAATGAATATGTAAATGCATGTGTATATATGGATACTAAGATAACGATATATGTATATATATAATCGTTAGCATTGGCAAATAATGATTAAATAAACGATTATATATATATATAATAAGAATGGATGTTATATTACATATATATTAATAATAAATCTATTAAAATGCATTTAAAAGTATTTTAAAATGTTTTAAAGTAAATGTGGGTGCATATATGGTGTGGCCCATAATAAAGAGCAAGGCTTAAATAAAATCCAGCATAGTAATTTGAGTATATGATACACCCATCATAAGCGCATGAGAAGGAAAATAACTCAAAGCGCATAAGTATATAGTGTTAAGTATATGTTGATTGAATGATTTTAATATTAATGCAGATAAAGCACCAAACATGTGCTAATATGAAGGCATACATTCCATTTAAGAGTTGTTGATAATATAAGAATCAACATACATCATAAAGATCTAGAAATTTCAACGCCATAATTGGTGAAACAAAGCAAATAAAAGTCTAAAAGACCAATGCATAACTTAAATAAAGCATAGAGACTTTTTCAAGTAGAGTTGGATGTAGTTTATGAAGGTAGTCGACTTGTTTACCAAATAGGAAACCTGTAGGTGTGCATTTTTTAGTTTGACTCAGTAGAATTAATCATTGTTGTCACTTGAATAGGGGAGACTCATCCATTCTAAGGAGCTAGAAATATTTGGACTGTTTATGTGTTGCATATTGAGAGTTTGAAGCAGCCACATTTCATTCTAAATGACTAAGTCGATGCATTGTTATTTGTTGTAGTGGTGGAAGAAAGGAGAGAAAAGGTGGTGGATTTAGTAGCTTGTTTGTAGCATTGAGTTTCTCATATGTTGGTATAAATAGAGGCAACTTCTCTACCTTTTGTCACATTCATGCATTTTGATTTCTTCTTATTCATTCATAATTCTGCTGTAGTTTTTTGTGTGAGAGAGAAGTTGAGTGCTTAGTGAGGAAAGAGAATTAATTTTAGAGTATTTGCAACTTTTTTGAGAGCTTTGTGAGAGGCTAAGTTTGGAGATAGGTTGATTTCAAAAGGAGAAGAAAGCATGACTGGGGGATTGAGTTCGGGAAGTGATATCTTCATTGGGGGCTATAAAATCTAGGCATGTTGATTTTACTTCTCTATTTGTTTTATATTGAATCATATTTGATTGCAAGCGCTTGTGGAAAGATGAATTATCTATTTTGTTGAACTTGCTTGTTTGATCTTTCAATCATTCTTATTTAAGGAACTTGCATGATCTTTGGGTGATTTATTATGAGATCTTATTGGTTGAGACTATATATATACATATCTATTCCAATTGTTGAAATTGTGTGGTTATATAAGATAATCTTAGTGTATTAGATTAAATATTTAAATTTTCATAGACCATATACATATAATTCATAGGTTGTGAAGTATGGGAATTAATATTACATTGAAGTGCTATCTTGAATTTGTTAGCTTATGAAGTTGGGAAAAACTTTGTGGATAATGAGGTTAGCAATACAATGGGAATGATAGCATGATAGTCGGCATGTCATCATTGATAGGTTGTGATGTTATGCAAACCATGTCAATAATCTATACTTGTTTGATTACTCATATCACCTTCAAGGTAGGAGAAAATTCTTATCCCTAGAGTTAGGGTGTATACTTGATTATTATATCAATATTCAACATTAGGGTTGAAAAACATATATTTTGATTATGCTATTTTCTTATTCTTGACTAAGAGTCTATTCTTATTCATGTAATTCTAGAAGAGGACTCACGTTCCAACAACCCTTTAGCTATAATATGAGAGGGCTAAAAGAGTGCAAAAGCACAACCTCCTCTCTAGCTGAAATGTCCTCTAGATTAGATATAAATTTAGTATACATTGTACACATGTGAATATTAAGGCATATTGAAAGAGAGGTTTTATAATTTTTTTATGATCAATTGATTGTTGCATCACTTTTGATTGAAACCCTAGGTTGGGATTAACCTACATGGTCAGATTTTTCACTTGATTATTGCATTATTTTTTATTGAAGTAATATATTGGAATTAACCTATATGATCTGATTGATCATTTAATTGTTGATTATACTTTATGGAGTCATTTATTATTGATATTATACTCTTGAATGGAGTCATTATTGTTGGGATTATAATTTTGAAATGAAGTCATTTAATATTGTGACGTTATGTTTACCCGTGTGGTTAATTTGGTTATTCCTGGGGTTAGGATAATACGTGGGAAAGGGAGTAACCTAGTTAGTCAGTTTGTTATGTCATCACCTTTTAAACTAAATGTATCTTATGATAATGAATGGTCAAATACCAAATTGAGCTAAGGGTGGGTGAACGTCCGACCTACACTCGAAGTATTGGGTGTTGAATTCTTTGGCCAAAGTAGTGTAAGTAGCCATTGTTTACATTGTCAGTTCACTGTGATTCAGGATTGCATACTAGGTAGGGAACATCATACATGTAGTCTATAGCCAATGTAGGGTAGCTCTAGATATGTAGGACACAACACCATGCTTAGGAAGGCTAGTATTATGAGGTTATCAAACCAATCTCTTCGTTAAAGGGTAGGGCCATCTTACCAATTAGGTAGATGTGCGAGGGACCATAGTAAGTCCATGGTTGGCAGAAAATCACTTGAGTGATGCTCACCCTCATATAGTTGGCAATCAATATTTGAGGCTATAAGCAGCAGTTTTGGGGACACCTAGAATGTATGCACCAATATGGGGACATCTAGAAGGTATGCACCAACATTGGGGATGTCTGGATCATTATAATTTGTTTGTACCTTTGTTTCAATAAGCTTATGGAAGCTATGTACATGTAATCATGTATCTCAATTCTTATTGAGAAATTGTAAATGGAAAATGTTATCATGAAATTATGTAATATGGATTCGTTACTTGGAATTTAGTAATGTTTCTTTGTAATGCAATGGGAAAGTTTGAAATGATATTGTTTCAAATGTGCATCTTGTTAATCGATTAGAAAAGAAAAAAATGATTGCCTAAATGTTAGTATCATAAACTATTCACATGTGGGTAAAACATATTAAAAATCAATGGGTAGAACAATAGGAATGTTACAAATTGGCAATGACAATATACCTCTCCCACCACTTTGGTTTAAATGGAAAGGGGCTGACATCCCTTTATTCAATTTTTTCCATAAAGAGGTTGAAAACTACTGGTAATTGTAGAAAGTCCATTGATATCATGTTATTTTCTCAAAAATAGCAATGTTAAAAAAGAAGAAAGTGGATCTTGAACAAAATGTTATTAAACTTAGAATTTCCTAATTAATGCATGATTTGACTACCCCCACACCATCAAGAATAAGAAACTTGATGAAGAGTGAAACTATGTCAAACATGTAGTAGATGAGTCCATTAATAGTTAAATATACTAACTTGTAGCAAAATAATTTTCATAGGCTAAAGGTGTTGATCACAATAAAAAAAATCTCTAATAGCCAAGATGATTTCTATTAATATTGTACTCTCCTTTACTACAACACAAGGATGGGAGTTCCATCAAATGATTACAAAAATTTCCTTCTTACATGGATACTTGATCAAAGAAATATTGTCCCAACCTCTAGTGTCTATCAATAGCAAAAACTCCAATTATGTGCACGTAGAATAAAAATGCCCTTGTATAGATTTGAAATAAGATCCCCAAGCTTACTATGAAAGTATTGACATATTTCTCATTAATTTTGGTTTTACATGGATTCCCTCTAACCCTATAGACTACACACAGAAAGATGGGTAACTCTAGTAGTTCTTATGAAAATTTTCGCTCTATGAAATTTCCAATCCTTTGAGATATCTAAATTTCCTCTTATTTGTAAGGGCTGACAAGTAAACTGCATTAGGGTTTTAAAACCCTAGTCATGGCCCTTGCACTTTTTCTTTTTGAGCATTGAATGTATGCCTTGGTTACTTGGTCCCTTAAGTTATGTTTTTAAGGCCCTCACTTCATTTTATGACCGGCCTTGTTTGCCTAAGTATTGGTTAAGCCCATTCCCTTTATACGCTTTTAAACTACCACTTAACCCTTTATACTTTATTAAGCCCCACTTGACACATGGCATTTTTTTGCATACTTTCTTCAATTTGTGAGCATTTTCCATTTTGTTATTATCTCCCTGTGAACATGTGAAATAACATTTTGCTTCCCTTCACTGTTGACTTGTACAGGTCCTCCACCTATCAAATCATAAGTTTTTCTCCCTTTGGTTCTTTTCAATCTGTAACTTGCTCTTTAGGTTCCCGGTGTGTTAAGTTGTCCTACAAGGTCTCTTAAATCATGCCTTAATCGACCCCATTTCGTAGTCACCCAAGTCATTTCGATTACTACACGTCCTATTAAAACCTTTAAGTTATTAAGTGTCCAACTTGTTGTGTGGTCCCCACTTAAATCTCAATCAGCACCATTTACCAACATTTCATTGACCCACACTAGCTATTTTCTTCATAGATCCTTATGTTTTGAAAGTTTTATTTCCACAAATGAGCAAAATAGTTTTGTTTGTGCTTGGTCGAGGGTAGCATTAATGCACCACATTCATTTGAAGGATGAGGTCCCTCATTTTTTGCCTCACCTAACTTAGACCAAGCTAAAAAATCTCATGTAATATATATATACATCTCTTATTTATGTAATCCAACTTATTTGTTTGTGTGTGTCTTCATTCTACCATTATTTTTTCTAGATTTAAAAATAAAAATAATATAGAAAAAATATTCCTATTTTTTATTGATTTTACAAGTCTATTACAAAAAATAGATCTTAAAAAATAAATTAGTTGAAATAGTCTTGTTTCTCTTTTACTTGTATTAGTTTAAACTTATACATCTCTTATTTATGTAATCCAACTTATTTTCATATATATATATATATATATATATATATATATATATTAGAAATAAAATAACATCTAATTTTGACATATTGACATGAATAATAATTTATTAGAGTTTTAAATATATTTATTTTTAAAAACACTAAAACACTATTAAAAAAATATATACCTATAACATCTATTAAATAGATGTTTTAGATATGATTCCATAGTTAAGAATTGTGATTGATTAAATGTAAACATTTTGTCGTCCTCTAGAAGGGGTCACTCAATCTATGTGGGTCCCACCCCGTATTATTACCAAATTACTAAATAATTTGAATGCCGGCATTATTAGGTAGGCTATAAGGGGTTCGTTTTTCCTTAAAGATTTTTTTTAAGGTTTGTTGATGTTTCGTGTGGGTCCCATGCGAATGTTAAGCTGCTTTCTTCGATATAATCTTAACGAGGCTAATAATTAAGAGTAGTTTAAAAAGTATCTAGTCAAATCACTAACAACTTAATTTAAAAGTTTTCATATATTTCATGCAAACTTTGGTTTAGTTTTTTAGTCTTTTATCTTTTCATATATGCATTTTTTTATATATTTAGTTTTATTTATTCTTTGTCTATATATATTTATATTCATTATTTATATACCCTATCTTTATATAGTCATTAGTCTCAAATTATTTTTTATAGTTGAATATGATTTGTGCTTTTTTTTTTTTAAATAAAAAAATAAAATTTGATTGATTAATTTGTTTTCTTTTTTTATCTTGAATTGACTAAACACATATTTAACATAATTTGATGTTATGTGCTAGTATTTAAAGATATTAAATATGTTCATTCTAATGATCAAAGTATCAATCTCATATACACATGTTCTCCCATCATAAAGCGTGGAAGGAGCAATTAATAGTGGGCCATTTCTATTTGGCAATTTAAAAGGAGTGAAGAATTTGCATACATCATTATAGGACCTTTGTCTATTGTTTTTTATTCTTTGTATACATTTATGGAGGTTGACCTAGGGGAACCACTCTCCTTCTAATGCAACAATTGACTTGTCAAGAAATTCTTAAATATTGCCAACATCATGAATATTAGAAAAAGGCAGAGGAAATAAAGGTGCACCTGTCAAATAGAAGAGTAGAATTTTACTTTGCACAAAGATGAATTTAAACTTAGAGGACTAGTCTGTGACCACAAACTTGTCCCAAACTTACATTTTTTTCTTTAATAGAACACAAATCAAACATAAAATTAGTGGCATTCATCTAATAGAGAGATGCATCATTTTTTGAGCATATTTTGGTCTGACATCAAAATATTTGTTATTAACATACACCATTTGATTATAAAGGTAAGTACCACCCTCTATTCCATTTACTTTTTAAAAGCAACTCTTGTATATTATCAAATTATCAATCCCAACTAGCCCGAACGGGTAGTTCAGTTGGCTTGAGTGGTGGGTTTGCTCCCCATTGGTCTCGAGTTCAACTCCACTCCTAGGTTTAAGAGGTGGGACTTCTTGCGGGTGGGGGATCTCACCCACAAGGGACTAGTCTCGTCCTAGCTCGCCCTAGGTACCCAAGATATGAGTCATTGGGTTGGGTCATGGGGACACCCTTGTAGTAACAAAAACAAAAATGAAACAAATTTTTTTTTATCAATCCCAACTATCATAATTTATTCTAGGCTAATTTATGCTTATGTGTATACATCTTGTTGAATTAGCCTATTTTAAAACATTAGGAAAAAAATATTTTCCTTTATATGCTTAGTGAATCCATTTGATCCTACATGAACTAGTTTGTTTCCTAAGACATTTTACTACATTAGGGATTTCATTTATGTAAGTGTCTAGGTTTACATTTTATTTTCATATCTAAGATTAATTTACATATCTAAGATGTTAGCATATGAATGCATGCTTATTGTAGATAGTAAAATTTGAATCATATGGCTCATTTAATAGAGTATAATGGGTAGAAAAAATATGGCTTAAGAAAAATTATCCAAATTGCTCACCTCCTCTAATGGTTCAATAACTAAGCCCTAGAGTTGTGACTTAGAGATTAGACATTTGCACTAAGTAGCTATCTTACTCATCATGAAGGTGCATTTCATTGTCAACCCAAGGACGTAAACTTGAAATGGGTCAGCACTGTATGTACACTAGGACTCCACTGCAATCATCCTTAAACTAGGAAACAAACAGTACTGAAAGTAAAATGCTGGAAAGAAATTAACATAAGTACTGAGCATCAACAATTGGACTGGAAATGGATGAAAAAATAGAAATCTCAACAAATAGACAGGAAACTACTATGTTTGCCTTGGCTATAGGAACAGTCACATAACAGAGTTCCAGTGGGTGCAGGAATAGACAATTGTTGAACAGAAAAATAACTTTGAACTAAATGGGTGGAATTCTCACCAAATGGGCCCCCTTGAGTGAGTCTCCCTCAAGCTAACTCAGATGCAACAAATCAGAATATCATTTTATTTCTTGAAAACATGATTACAACATATCAACAATATGACTGTATTACTAAAACTGGAAAATGCAAGTACAATATCAAAACATCCAACCTTATGAAAAGGGGCATCTAACCATTATTTATAGAGGAAAAAAATTCTAACTAACCCTAACTACCTAGGCAATCGACTCCAACAAAATAGGAGGATGACATTTATTGAAAGCATAGAAAAGAGAGGGAGGAAGTTACGCATGCACAAAATTTGGTCAAAGCAGACTTGCTCTAACAAAAATCCAACACAACACACTCCCTAAATTCGCTCAACTAACAAATATGACCATTAAAAGGTAGTTATAATCTTTCATTCAAGCTAGGAATTTCCCTCCATTGAGAGTTTTCCCTCCTTTGACCTCTTAATGACCATCTTCTTGACTTTCTTAGCAACTAAACAACTGGCAGGAGTTTCTTCCACTTTGCAAGCTTCGTTTACATCAACATCTTAATGTGAACGTGCATGATGTCATTAGCATGCATAAACAATTGCATATCCAAAATTACCTTAAAGTAACATCCATTCAACCACATGTAAAATTAACATAGATAATTCATATAGCATGTTAATGGCATCAAAGGTCACAAAGATAATTTTATGTCCAAGGTTTATAAATCTAAGGAAATAACATGGAGAATGTCAACAACTAGGTGCCAAAGTCTATAATAACAACAAATATATGATAAACCCTATCAAAATTGAGTCATTAATTGGACTCATCATCTCCCCCAAACCTAATGTTTTGTTGGTCCTCCAGTAGAGGGAGTGCTATTCCTTTGCCTAGTCAATGCTCTGAAGTCACCAACTACCAATTGTTCCAGATCAGTCTCTGTAGTATCTGAATTGGGATCCCAATAGAATCCTTGCTTGTTTTCCAATCTGCTCCATCTTTTCCTTTTTGTAGCTCTGTCATACTGATAATATCTGTAGTCTAGTACATGCCATAACATAGTAGGTGGCTGAAATGTTAATGGAAGCCAATATTGTTGCCTCATCCTTCCAATTTGTATGTACCTAGGACACCGTTTACATGCTACAACATAATTTTGAAAAGAGTGGGGTTCGGCTTGTTTCAACTGATCTGTCAAACTATTCCACCTCTGTGATAGGTACTCCATTACTGTTTTCCCTATAGTGTCAACTCCCTTCTCGTATTCCTGATATGCTTGTTCTCTAACATGCATGATTCTATTTTTGTAGCTTGGGCGATAAAGAATTCTATGCCATGTATAATAAATATCTAAGGGGTTACTGGATTCCACAATGAGAAACAAAGGGGTATGAAGTTCCCTTTCCCTATAAGTTCTAAATTGCTTCCCCTAGCTAATTTCATTCTAGATCTATGACATAAATGCCCTTAAATGTATATCTCCAATGTATAGTAATGGGTTCCAATCATGATCATTAGGCAAAACATAATTATGCAAGTATAGTTCACACAACAGATTTTTAACTTCAGGAGGGGAAGACTGGTAGGCTTGGAAAAAATTGTGTGGAGTATCAATAGAAGGGCTTAATCCTGAAATAACCCTTGACAACTTGAAGTAAATATGTCGCTCCTTCAAATGTAGTGCATATACTCTGGGAGGAGTTTTGCATGCCATCATCTAGGGTACTAAAACTACCACATTATCTACCTTATCCTTCAAGGAAACAATCTCAACATTCTTTTCTTCAATTTCTGCTTTTTTCTTTTTAACTTCTTCCGGTAGCTTGCATTTTTCCTTTTTTCACTCAACCTCTTTCCTTTGCATTTCACTCCATAAGTTCAGAGCTACAAGATTCCATGAAAAAGTGGGAGGTTTATGTTTCCCTACCCAAAATATTTCCTCACGTCGGTTCTTACTATTTAAATGACACTAGTTGCAATGATTCTTGTTGTTCTTCTTGTTTAGATTGTAGTGGTTCTTGATTTTCAACATGCTTTGCAATAGCAGCAAGCTCTGCTAATCTTATGTTTTCTTTTTCTTCAAAAATATATTTTTCAACATTTACCTGCCCCATAGGGGCTTTTGTCGCCTTCCTAGGTGTTCTTCTGAATCTAGGGCTTCTCTTTGGAGGCATATCAATAGCTGGTCTAGCTGGTTTTGATTTCTTAGGAGGGATTTTATGTTTTTCTCCAACTACAGGAAGACCAGTGTCATCAGTCTTTTGTTTCCTAGGGCTTGGTGTTACTTTTTCTGGCATTGACTTCTTGGCCTTCCCTTTCCTACTTTCTGCCTCTCTCATTTGTGCTTCTTCTTTTCTAATGGCAACACTAGTTTGAATTGGGGTTTTGGGAAGAACATTAGCATCGGGGTCTGAGGATGAACTTTCTTCATCTGAATATTCTGACTCAGAGGAGCCAATTTCTATTGTTGTTTCGACTGCAGGAGGGTTTGAGCCAGAGGTTGAAGCTCCAGAAGTGGTTTTAGCAACCCTCTCACCCCTACTAACCCTATGAGCTTGAGGCTGACCTCTAGGACGCACATTATCTAGTCTGAACTGATAAATGTTTACAAATTCTTCCCATTTCATACCAGAAACTTCTTGTAAAGATTTTTCTACTAACAATTTTATCAAACAGTGGTGAGAAACATAATTGCCCCTACCTTTATGTGTTTCAGCTACCATGATTGCAAGGAGGTTGTATAACACATTGGGCATGTTCATCCTTCTTCCATGTCTCATATGGTTCAGGAGCTTAAAATGCATAGAATGGAGGCATGACTGATGAACCTCAAGAGTAATATACTTCACAATGTAGACAACTACTTGTTTCCACTTCTCTGGCAGAGAAGTTCTCATTCCTTGCTTATCTACAACTAGCGGAGGGTCACTAGGTTCAGTCAATTTTTCCCTAGCTGACCTCGTGTCCCAAGAAGCAGGGTATGACTCTCCATCGACAGGAAAACCCGTTACCTCTACAATTCTCTCCTCAGTGGCTATCACTTCTATCCCTTTTACGATTTCCTTCCCGTCAGAGAGCGTCTGTGCAAATTCTATCACAATGTCCTCATTGAAGCTGTAGAGGTTCGGGAAGTAGTCCAACCATCCACAATTCCTGAACTCGTCCAGTGAAAGTGCATCCTACAGTATCACATCGTGAACTGTACGTTCATTCCTAATCAACTGATCGCCCATTATTTTTTCCCACATTCAAGCAAATGCTTCTATGAAATTTCCTTTCCTGCAATCTTTCTCTAAAAACCCAATTTATTCTTCTTCCTGCAACTCCTCTATAGTGCTAACGCCAATGTCATATGAAATTTACCTTTTTGGTGACGTTTAAGATTATGACTAAGGAAATAAGAATCATAAATGAAGGGTATCATCAAGAAAAATGGTAGCGGTTCAATGTCATGTCACACATGCAAGTCATCATTTCAACTATTTCATTCAAATTGACTCATTTCAAATTTGCTGACATGTAAGACACATGGACATGTGGGTTGACACTCCCCCCCAACCTAAATTAGAGCATGTGTCCACATAGGCTGGGTGGTAATTATGATGTGACAGGGTAGAGTACAAATATATGCTATGTGAAATATCAACATTAATATACAATAATTAAATAAATGCACTTAAACATAATTAAGATATAACTGATTGTCACACACGTACCTAAATTTGGAGTTTTATTTGCAAAGAATGTGGAAAGGAGTACGGGTTACTTTAAAAGTATAGTCGAACAATTAATTGAAGTGGTGATGGAATGAAGTGATGGTGAAGTGAAGTGATGGTGGAGTTATGGAAGAGAGAGAAAAGATGGAGATGGATGAGTGGATGAATTTATTGATGGAGAAATGGATTCCCATAAAAGTGGAGATCTTTATTATGATGTGATTGCATGCATACCTTGACTAGTCATAAGGAGGGACACTAGGTCCACATCCTTTGGCTACAAGAAGTTAAGAGGTTTGGTGTTGAATAAATTGCTGCATAAATTCTTGTTTGGAAGTCGGTTTATGATATAACCTAAGGTGGTGACCGTTGACCAAGAGCTTGAATCTGACAAGGTCAATGGTTGTGAGTTGAACAACACCATTGGGAAAGACTTTTGCAACTTCATACAGTCCCAACCACCTGGTCTGCAACTTGCCTACATTATCTTGATACCTAGAGTCATAAAGGAGATCCCAGTCACCTGGCTGGAACTTCTTTTTCTTTATGTATTTGTCATTCCATTTGACCCTCTTATTTTAAACTATCTCAGTATGATGAAGGGCTAACTTTATCATCTCATCCAAAGCATTCAGCTGCATGATTATGTCCTTCTATGCCTCAGATATATTTATCCCAAGATCTATTGTTATCTTAAGAGTTTTATGCTCAAACTTTATGGGCATCATGGTTGTTTTCCCATATAGTAATTCAAAAGGAGTGAAACCAGTGGTTGTCTTCCAAGTGGTTATGTAAGCCCAAACAACTTCTAGAAATTTGTTTTCCCAATCCTTCATGTGAATTGCCATTGTTTTTTGTGTAAATAGCCTCTATTTCCCTATTTGTCACCTCAACCTAGCCATTGGCTTGAGGGTGATAGGGGGTAGATTTCCTATGCCTTACATTATATTCATTGACCAATGTTGTGACAAGGGTTGATATAAATTAAGCCCCTTAATTTGTCACTATCTCTCTTGGACCCCATAATGTGTGTGTGAATGCTTAGCTTAGACCTACTCAAACATGAACAAACAAGTGATCATTAGTCACTAAACAAGTGTAAACCAAACATTCCCTATGAAATTATTTGAACATATGAATATGGAAACAAAGCAAAATATCTTAAACTATGCAAATAAATCACAAATGAAACTCTATTCTAATGCTCAAACCAACATCCCATAGGGGGATTGGTGCTTCTTTGATGTGGAAAGAAGCCCTTTCCCAATCCCTTGATAAGCTTGATGATGGATGTGTGATGAAAAAGATGACTTTGATGCAAAATTCCAATAACCTAGCTATGATGGAGAAATTCTATGCTAACTTGGATGAAATTTTGGATAATAAACTTGCATAAACCTCTCTCTCTCAAATAAATAGAGAAGGCCTCTATTTATAAGGAAGAAGGATGGAGGATTGAAGAATAGGACGAATGTGGGATTAAAAAAGGACTAATGACATTGTGTCACTTGTCAACATGCTAATGAAGGAGAGTGAAGCACACTTTGAACAATGTGCATGTTAAATGAATGTAGGTGGAATTTGAAATTCAAAAGATGGCTTGTGCAAGAAGAGTTGTAAGAGGAGTTAATGCCAAGTTGGCTCAAGGAGAGAACATGTAAGAGCTTTTAATGCAAAGGTGGAGGACAAAAGTCCTTTGAGAGGGAAAATTCAAATGGGTGGGATATTCCAAGAATATTCCATATTTAAATGAAAATAGGGGGAATTAGTAAATCAAATAAATTGATTTACATGTGCAGCTTGCAAAAGCTAGAGGGATGGAGGATTAGTCTTAGGAGTTAATTAATTTAGTATTAACTAACTTAGGTGGAATTAGTTGATTGTGACATTTAATTTAAATATTTTGATTTTATTTAAATCAAATGAGAAGATGTTGGAAGATTAACAATTTAATTAAATAAAAAATGATTTATTTAATTAAAATAGATTACTTTAGGATTTAATTAAATAAAGTTGATTTTTTTAATTAAAGGAGATGACTTTATAATTTAATTAAATAAAGTTGATTTTGTTTAATTAAAGGAGATGACTTTAGGATTTAATTAAATAAAGTTGATTTATTTAATTAAAGGAAGAACCTTCGAGATTTTAATTTAATTAAAGGATGAACACGATGAAATAATCTGATAAAGTGTATTATCTGATTAAGTAGGAATTTTGAATAATTTAATTAAATAAAGATTATTCAATTAAATGGTTAGTGTGGAAGTGATTAAGGAAGAATTGGTGTTAGTTGAATCAGGATCGAGTGCATGATATCAATCAGGATATTTTGAGTGTCTACAGTGTGAAGATTTCCTCATAGAGGAATTTTACAACTTTATTATCTCTAGCATGTTTCATAGCTTTAACCTCAAACCACATGGTCGCATAGTCAGTGCAAACGAAGATGTAGGATTTTCTATTTGATGGTGGATCAATGGGACCTAAAAAATCAAGTCCCCATTTATCAAATGGTGTGATCACTACCTGGGGGTATAGAGGCATCTCATCAGATTTTGTCGGTCGGCCCATCCTCTGAAATCTATCACACTTCCTAGTATACTTTCCTGCATCCTTATGAAGCGTGGGCCAGTAATATCCTGTATTAAGAATCTTCATTGTTGTCCTCTTAGCTACAAAATTCCCTCCATAGGGTTCATTGTGACATGGATGCAGTATATCATATGTTTCATCTTCCCTTACACATCTCCTCATTACATGATCTGGTCCAATGTGGAATAAACATCCTGCAATCCACGAGAAAGGAAAATTTTTCTCAATAAGCACCCTTCTCTCTTTTGGAGAGAAATGAGGAGGAACTCTCCTTGTAACTAGATAATTGGCTATATCAACATACCAAGGTGTTTGCACACTAATATAAAACAAATGTTCATTAGGGAAAGAATCATCAATGAATTGAGTGTCCTCTAATGCAGTCAATCTGGAGAGAAAGTCTGCTACAACATTTTCCTTTCCTAGTTTGTCAACAATCGTGATGGAAAATTTATGCATCAATAACAACCACTAGGTTGCTAGCCCACCTAAAACCAAGGGCTTATTCATGAGGTGTCTTATGGCTGCATAGTCTATATGAACAAATATCTAATATCCTATTATGTAATTCCTGAACTTGTTAAGGGCATAGATGACTGTCAACATCTCCTTCTTTGTCACTATGTAGTTAAACTCAACACCTTGTAGGTTCTTGCTGAAAAAGTAGATTGCATTCTCAATTGCTCCCTATTTCTATCCCAAGACAACTCCTATAGCATAATCATAGGGCCTTTGAGTATAGGAGCACGAGTTAAGGCTGCTTTCAACTTAGAGAATGCTTTGTCACAATCCTTTGTCCACTGGAACTCAACATCTTTAGTTAGAATATTGTACAGTGGTGTTGCCATCTTACTGAAATCTTTGATTCAAAGCCTATAGTATCCTCCACGTCCAAGGAAACTTCTAACATATTTTTGCTTGGCAGGAATAGGAAGATTGGTAATCACCTCAATCTGGGCTAGGTCCACTTGAATTCCTTTTTGAGAGATGTAGTGACCAAGGACTACTCCTTCATGCATCATCATGAAGCATTTCTCACTGTTCAAGGACAGATTATGGTCTTCATATCTTTGTAAAACTTTCCTTAGATTTTCTAATGATTCTGTAAAATCAACACCATAAGTAGTAAAATTATCCATGTAGATCTCCATACAATCATGTGAGATATCCAAAAATATACTAATGACTGCTCTTTGAAAGGTTGTAGGTGCATTACATAAACCAAATGGAAGTACCGAATAGGAATAATTCCCCCAAGGATAGGTAAAGGTTGTCTTATCTTTATCCTCAAGTGCAATTTGTATCTGATTATAACCACTGAATCCATCTAGGAAAGAAAAATATTGCTTACCTGCAAGTGAATCCAATACTTGGTCTATGAAAGGAAATGGAAAATGATCATTTTTGGTGGTAGAGTTTAGTTCTTTGTTGTCAACACAAAATCTCCATTTACCTCCATTTTTAGGCACAATTACCAATGAGGACACCCATTGGTTCTCTGAGATAGGGTAGATAAATCTTGCATCCAATAATTTATGTAATTCCCCTTTTACAATCTCCCTCAACGCATGGCTGATTCTCCTTTGTGGCTGCCTTACTGGTGTGCAGTCATCTCTGATATATATCCTATGAGTACAGAGCTTGGAATCCAATCCTTTCATGTCATGGTAATCCCATGCAAATGCATGTTGATGGGTCTTCAACAGGTTTGTCAAGGACAACTATTGTTCTTGATTCAACTTGCTATTAATATTCAGATGTTTCCCTTCTGACACTTGCACTTGTTTGGTTAACTCAATCATGGTTGCTTCACTAATTCTTGGCATTTTTAACTCATGCGAAAACAATGTATGAAGCATATTTGTTGTTGCAGGAGGTTCAGTTGTAGGAGGAGCGGACAAAAGTGTCTTCATTGGACCTGCAAAACCAAATTCATGAGTGGATGATTCTTCATGCACCTCACAATGGTTCAGAATTATGTGGGACAATACTTCATCTTCTTCCTGGACCTACATAAAAGGACTTATGCTATCATCATGAGTTGTGCCACTGAATTGACTTCCTCAGCCTCTTCTCCAACATGTGGCCATATGGGGTTATCCATATCATGGGATGGTTGAGCAGGAGGGTAGAGAACAAGATTTGTAGTGCTTCTTCCATCATAAATAGTCATGTCCCCTGACTGACATCCAATGTAAGCATCTGTTGTGGCTAACCATAGCCTTCCAAGAATAATGGGATGCCCTCCTAGTGTAGCTTTAGGGGAGAGGATAGTGAAATATGTTGGGTACTCCCAAGAGTCTAGAGTTACAACAAGGTCTTCTACTACGCCATATGATTTGACAATAGAACTATCAACAAGCTGCAGGATAGTAGGATTAGGCCTCATATTTGCAACATTCAGTTGTTTCAGTATGTCCTTAGTCATCACATTTATTGTTGCTTTCAAGTCAATTAGAGCATCCTTTATTTGGATTTCATTTATAATAACTCCTACCACAGGACGACTTGGGTCAGTGTATTTAGGAATAGTAACTTTCCAAAGCATGATATCTGCCAACTGTCCCACCACATGAATGCTAGTGGGGTCTTTCTTTTTCCCCCCTGGATTTTTGAGACATGCTTCCTTGATTTCTTTGCTATATATGGAGGCATCTTTTATGGCCCGAAACAAAGGTATCTTAATGCATATGTGTTTCAACTGATCCAAAATGTCAAAGGTTGTTTCCTCCTCTTCCTTATGTTTAACAACTTCTAACCTTTGAGGAAATGGTGGGTCTTCATCAGTCCATTGAACTGGTTCAGGATTTTTAGGCACACTTGGTTGAATAGGGACATTTTGATGCTCCTATTCTTCCACAGGAAGCTTAGTAATGATAGGAGTAGAAGGAGCTGGAAAAGTGGTTCCTGAATGCAGATGAATATCACTCACACTCACAACATATGAAGGAAATTGATTAGGATCTGCATACTAGATTAGTTGTTGTGGTTTTTTATTTGGGTTAGGTGTGGGTTGAGCTAGTAACTGAGTAGGTCTAGGTGTGCTAGAACTTGAGCTAGTATTAGGAGGCATTATGACAGCTTTTTGAGGCTGTGGAGGTGGTTGCATGTAACTAGTTGTTTGGTTTGGCCATTGATGTCCTCCCCTCCATTGGAATGTTTGTTTCTAGTTTCCTGGAGGTGGCTGCCAATTCCCCTAGAATTGTTGCCACTGGGGTGGAGAGTTTTGGTGATTGGGCCAGGTGTTTCGAGGGTTGTTCCAAGGATGAGGTGGATATCCTCCATTGTTGGATGGGTAAGGGGGTTGCCATTGATTACCAGATGCAAAGGAATTGAAATAAGGCCAAGTAAAAGATAATGGATCTGGGGGCATACCTTTCCTTGGGCCCCATGGTCTCCTTTGTGCAATGTAGTAGACTTGATCATCAACACCCTGTATTGGATTGAACTCGGGTGGAATCTACTTGTTGTCAATGTTGGTTACCATCTTGCATCTGCAATCCTTCTTCTTTTGTCTGCAATGAGGGCAATATTCTGCCAACATTGTCTCTGCCTCCTCATGTTTCTTCTTTGCTTGAAGTGTATCTAGCTGAGTAGCTAGATTGTTTATGATTTCTTGCTTGAAATCTACCAACAAGTGAGTAATCTCCATCCTTGAAACTCCATTGGTGGATGACTTACCCATAGAGGATTGGTAACCTCTTCCTTTCTTTGAAGTTGCACTAGAGTAATTCTGACACATATTTTTAATATCATCCCAAGGAACTTAGATGATATCACCTCCTCCCGTTAGGTCCATAGAATCAATGCAATTCTCATTGATTCCTCTCAAGAAGAGAAACTTGAGACTCTTCATTAAGTGTATGATGTGGATATTTTTGCAGGAAAAATAGAAACCTTGAAATGTAGTCTTTCAAACTCTCATCTTCCTTCTATTGCATCCTGAAAATATCATCTCCTCTCATATCACTTCCCCTACAGTATTCTTTGTACTTCTCAAGAAACTTTATTTTCATATCACACCAAGTCTCCATAGTATTCCTACCTAAGCTCATAAACCATCTTAATGCAACTTCTTTCAAGGTGGTAGGAAACAACTTAAGCCTATGAGCATCAGTAATATAGTCATAGCTTTTGCAGAGGATGTCAAACTCAAACAAGAAGTTGTCAGGGTCTTTTGTTCTTGATATTATCAACTTCATTCTGATAAGTGATAGGGAATGGAAAAGATGGTTGGTTGGGTCTGTTTCAATTTGCTTTAGTCATACCTACTTGATGGATTTATAAAGAAAATGGATTCACAATCAAGTTTTGGGCAGCTTGGTCTTCAGATGAAGTTTTAGAACTAGTCAAATTGGGAAATGCATCAGAAAAAGGATTTTCCTCTTCTTCTTCTTCGTCCCTTAGAAGATTTTGAAGCTCAACTAGCTGAAATGGTCATTAGGAAGGAATCTCCCATAAGCATATCTTCTCCTTCCTCTATGCATGTGGTATCAACTCAGTATCAGCAACCTCACACAAAGAATTGGTAAAAGAATAGCAAGTCATTACTTTTCTAAATGAGGGGTATGCTAAGAACAAAATTCAGAGATACTAAAGCAAGGAAAAATGAGAAATGACTCCAAAGAAGTTCCTTGTTTGACACCATCCCCGACAACGGCGCAAAAAATGTTGGCCTCCTCTAATGGTTCAATAATTAAGCCCTAGAGTTGTGACTTAGAGATTATACATCTGCACTAAGTAGCTATCTTACTCATCATGAAGGTGCATTTCATTGTCAACCCAGGGACGTAAACTTGAAATGGGTTAGCACTGTATGTGCACTAGGACTCCACTGCAATCATCTTTAAACTAGGAAACAAACAGTACTGAAAGTAAAATGCTGGAAAGAAATTAACATAAGTATTGAGCATGAATGAACAACTACACTGAGCATCAACAACTAGACTGGAAATGGATAACAAAAATAAAAATCTCAGCAAATAGACAAGAAACTACTCTATCTTCCTTGGTTGTAGGAACAGTCATAGAATAGAGTTTCAATGGTTGTAGGAATAGACAACTGTTGAAACTGAAACTAATTATTCAATAGAAAACAGACTTTCTCTAACGAGAATCTAGCACAACACACTCCCTAGATTTGCTCGTCCAACAAACATGACCATTAAAAGGTAGTTGTAATCTTTCATTCGAACTAGGAATTTCCCTCCATTGAGAGTTTTCCCTCCTATAACCTCTTAATGACCATCTTCTTGATGTTCTTAGCAACCGACTAGCTGGCAGGAGTTTCTTCCACTTTGCAAGCTTCATTTACATCAGCATCTTAATGTGAACCTGGATGATGTCATTAGCATGCACAAACAATTGCATATCCAAGATTACCTTAGAGTAACATCCATTCAACCACATGTAAAATTAACATAGATAATTCACATAGCATGTTAATGTCATCAAAGGTCACAAGGATAATTTTATGTCCAAGGTTTATAAATCTAAGGAAATAACATGGAGAATGTCAACAACCAGGTGCCAAATTATATAATAACAACAAAAAATATACGATAAACCCAATCAAAACTGAGCCATTAATTGACTCATCACAAATTACACGATTCAACTAGTAATCCTCATGTATTTGGGCAAACCAAACATCATGACAATGTCGTATATAACCAAAATTGCTCTGAAATCAACATGACCTATAAAAAATACAAGTAAGTCCCAAATGTAAACCCTTGTGGATTTGGATCTTGATGTCTGATTTGGACCAAAGAAAGGTAAAAAAATTTTATCTCAAATTCTTTGGACATAATAGTGATATAAAAATTCCACTATTCACCTAAGTAATCCGACAAAAGTATCTCTTGAAACCCTTGATCCTCAATGGAGATGGGCTAGTCTTTGATAAAAAAAAAATGATACCATGTAAGTGTTTTCATGAGGATTGCAACCTAACCGAGTGTAAAAAACAACTATCCCATGAAACATGGGATCATCTTCAACCTGTGGGTCACTTATGGTGAAAATGAACCTCCAGAGAGGGTTGGTTCCCTTGGTGAACCTCCTAAAAACTATTGCCTTGATCAAGAAAAGGGATAGAAGAACCGAAACCAAAAATATTATTGATCCTAGGAGGTGATGCACCAAAAATATTAGACTTATACTTGTTGTTTCAACTCACAACTTCTCTCAAAAAAATAGCTTTACCCTATGCACAACTCATTTTTCACAAGCTCACACAATAATATTTCATAAGAAGGTTTTTTTCACGTTTTTTGAAGAAAAATTGAAATTTTATCATAACTAAAATTGTTGAAAGAGATAACGCAACCTATGACCTATATAAGTCTTGCTTATTCTAGTATAAAATGCTTTGCAATGAGACATAATTTAAGGATATTGCATTCATAATCACAAAAATTAGATCAAATCATCCATAAAACACTTAACAAAAAAAATTAGACAAGGAAAATATTCTACTTTTATTAAAATAATAGAAGCTTTTGCTGATATAAATTTGAAAATACTATTTGAGAATATATAAAATACTACTCTATTTCTCTCAAGAGGAGTTACAATCTCATCTTTTTTGCATAAGGCGGAAAGAGGAAAGGGATAATTGCTCTAAAAAGAGTTGAATGCTTGGTCTTATAGAAGACGTGTTCAGATAACTGAGGTTGAACCTTGTGGAAGATGTGAAGCTTGCATGATTTGATGAACTGGATGTGAAACTAGAAGTGAAATCATTGAAGCTTTAGTGAAGAGGAGTTAACTTGAACTATTGGCTTGTTGACCTTTGCATGATCTATGAAGTGTGCTCCAACTCAACTTGAACTGATCTTCTTGAAAAATCATGAAATTGATTGGAACTTATGTCATCAATCAATTTGCATGAAAATTTCAATTGTTGGGCATACAAGGCAAAAATGCCTCTATTTAGGGACTTCAAACTACCCCAAATTGCATGCTTTAGGCTCAAACTCCCCATAACTTCAATTACAACCATAAATATTTCTAGAAAAGGCTTAAACTACTTGTAAGTGCACCAAGTTTCAGTTTTTCTTCCTCCACTCATGAAGCATGAGTTCTAGGGTTTTGTTTGTTTTCATTGAGGAGGCTTCTTTGAAGTTAATAGGAGCATGAAACAAGCAGTTTTTTTTTCAAAGTTCACCCATGTTGCAGTACAAAATCATGGCATGAGTCAAGGGGAGGAAATACTTTTTCAAGGGTTACAACAGCTCATCACCCAAGAAAAGGAGGGAGTTTTTCCACATTTCCATAAGTTTGTTGCAAATTTAAGAGGTTGAGCACCACGTTGCAAAGACCAATCATGAAGAATATGGCACGTTGTTGGAAGATAGGAGAGGTTTTAGGGCTTCATTTCCACCTGCCACTTAATCAAGGATTCAAAACATTATACTAGAGAGAAAATGTGGTGATTCAGTCTTCTTTAAAACACCCAGCCTTGATTTTCTTTAGGTGTGTGATGTGAACTTATTGGTTGTTCACTTACATTTACTGGTTTTGTTAGCTTCAAAAGAATTATTGTTCAATGTAGTTGAGCGTAAAAGGGCATGAATGATTTAAACTAAGGAAAAGTGAGAAATGCTATTTGGTCCTAAATGACCATTAATTTTCTATTGTTTTGAAGGATAATCCTTGTGATTCCACAAAGAACTCGCCAAAATTTGTCTTCTTTTCTCCATTTGTCTTATTTCCTACATGTGTGTATATAAAGATTCAATGTCATCTTCTTTTGAGAGTTTGTATTTCATGATCTATTCAAGAGAAGAGATAAGAAAAAAAAACATGCAAGTAAGATAGCTATAAATACTATTATATTACTTTCATGAAGCCAAAAGGTGTTACTGTGTATGAAATCAACAGAGTAGACTGTGTGTGAATGGGTGGATATGAAATCATAACTCTCCCATAAGGACTCACTAGGTCATTGAGATAAAACCTGTATTCTAAAAAGGACAAGGAAAACATAAGTACTCATTCTTGTGCAAATTCTCTTGAATTAGCTACTATATTATTAGACAATGTTGATTAAGCTGCTAGTGAGCAGTATTGTTGAATGTGAATCTTTAGTTAATGGCTTGCAACAAGCTATGAAACCATAATTTTCATGGTATAGGATAGAGGTTGAGTGTCTTTGGCAGTAGTAAAATATCATAGGTTTAAGTGACTTGAAAGGAAAGTTCATAAAGGGTGAAATGGTGGTTTAAGATACATTTGGAAGGATGTCAAGTGCCAAGAGGACTACTTTTTTTTGTAAAATATTCTTTGTGCTTGCCCATGATGCATTACATCAAGTTTATATTACAAATTTTTGAAACATCCATCACAATCTTTTGATATATGCATGTTTGGAGATTGTATCTTTCCCTCATATTCATCATGAAGAGTATTATTCGATGGGCATAAGGTACATAAAATATGACAATTTAAATGAAAATCCTTTGAAGTCAAAGTAAAAAAATCCATGCATAAGTGCATGACAATCTATGATAGCGGAGATAGTAAAGTTGTACAGTCATAAGACATTATGACAGTGAGCAATAAGAGTTTAAAGGAAAAACACCAGTTGATTCAAATTCTCTATCAAATGGGTTGTCACAATCAAAGGATAGTTACATAGGGACAAAGATCAAGAATAGAAGACAATGTTGAGCTTGCAAAAAATAGTGGATTTCAATCAATTGACAGTCCCTTCACAAGGGAAATGGCCTAGAGTTTTGTGTTAATCATTCTAAGTAGATAATAGTGTTATTTTTAAGAGGGATGAGTATGGTTCAAAATCAAAAACATTGAAGGACGGCAGCTTGGTTGCTTGAAAACTCATTGCAAGTATGGTAGTGTTGCATGGTGGTGTAGAGAACAATTCATAGTTAAAGGTATGATTGAATAGTGAAATGAATGTCATATCACAAAGCCAAAAGGATGGTTCTATTGTTGTGAAAATAACTCATGAAAAGTGATAGTCATCTTCAGATGCAAGGAAGGATAGTCATGGCCCTGTCATAACTTTGGGGGCTATTATGGTTCCATGAGTTAGGGGACAGTCTTGAGAAAAAGAGCATCTCAAGGGACATTTTGATAGCCTTAAATGAGTGTATGATATAATGATAGAGAAGAACAATCTTGTCATGAGATAAAATCATTCCATTCATGTGGTTGCAAACAACAAGACGCCTGTAGATAACAGTGCTGGGGGATTGTGTTCAC
The DNA here is from genome assembly GCA_007258455.2 of Sequoia sempervirens. Classification (NCBI taxonomy): domain Eukaryota; kingdom Viridiplantae; phylum Streptophyta; class Pinopsida; order Cupressales; family Cupressaceae; genus Sequoia; species Sequoia sempervirens. The sequence continues at coordinate 15,520 of VDFB02255331.1, read as the reverse complement.
AAGATGGAGGTGTTGCTTTAAGTGCAAAGATAATTAATGAGTATTTGACTTCAAATAATTTGAATGACAATCTTAGCATCAAGGATAAGGCATGCATCATGAAGTCAAAAATTTGCTAAGATTCAAGGTGTATGACAGTGAAAATTTTGTGAAGCACATTGTATGTAGGCCTACTATGATGGTAGCATCCAAAGAGAAGATACAGTGGTCTGATACAATCAACAAAGATAATGAAGTATCAGTCCTGATATAGGAAGTTAATCACTGTGAATCCATGGTAAAGGGTAGTGGTTGAAGGGTGAATATGTGCTCTGGGTTTTGTTTCCATCAAGGAGAGTAATGGTGGGTCTTTGTGAGAGATCAATACTATCATTTACCAAAGGTAAAAGACCCCAGTAAATCCAAAGGGCTAGAGATAGTAATCTTAAAACCCTATGGGAATTGAATAGTAGATTTTTTGCAAGATAGCATGACAGTGGGTAGTCATTACACCATGATGGATATACAACATGAAGATAGAAGCCCAAGAAGGACTCAAAGAAAATGTCTTTATAGTACAATAGTGGGCAACATGTATTATTTTAAATTGGGGTAGTCTTAAAGAACAACCAAGATGACAGTCTTTAATCAAGACATAACAATCCATAGCCTACCAAAAGGAAGTCAAGGATCAATAGGGAAATCATTTAGAGGAAAAGACACTAGAGACCGTAGTCTTTCAGTTGCACAACAAAACAAGGGCAGTTTGGAAGAAATAATGGACATAATGAAGACAGTCCATAAGAAACTCATTTATGTTAGTGACATAAGACAAAGGAGATAGTCATCCTCCATCAAGAAGGCAGTGATCTTGCAAGGGACTGTGAGTTAAAAAGTAAGTCAAATCTAATATGGAATTCAACATAACAGTAGAGAATAGTCTCATTATCCTAAGGACAGCCACTAACAAAGCCAATCATCAAAGACAAAGCAACAAAGACCAGGAAAAGGTAAAATTCCAATGACAATGACTTTTAGACTAGAAGAAATGGTTTGCAGATGACAATTTTTTTTATACTACAAGACACAAGGTTGGCATGAAGGAAACTAATGGTGTTTTCTTTGTAACAAGAAATGGATATTGTAGAGTTGCAGTAGGTGGATTATTTTAGTCTTTAAAACTTATTAATGGAGTTTGATGTCTAAGTTTTACCTCCATATTTTAATTGTCATAAGTGAAATTAAGGTTATGAGGGTCAACACATGAAAATTAGACAATGTGCCTAAGTTTAATACAGAGGGATAGTCTAGTCATCATAGAGGTAGTTTTCAAAGTGCAGTCCATAATGTCATGACAGTCAAGTATACACCAGGAATCATGAAAGCTACAAACTACAATGGAAAAGAACAGTTCAACCATACCATCAAAGACTAGGTCTTTGAAAGTAATGAAGGAAATATGCGTAGTTAAGGGACAACAGTCCAAGGTTACACAAATAAATGCATTGGAGTAGTATATGATGCAAATAAAGTATAATAATAGTGCATTCTGAAAACTACTGTGACAAGGCAAGGATAGAGACTGAAATCAACATTAAAGGGTTTTACAACATATAAAACATGTGTCACTTTTCAACCCTTGAAGATCTCATACACATGTCTCATTAGCTAGTTTGATAAGGTCAAAGACAGATTGATTGGAATAGTGAGCACTTATGATCAATTGGAGAGCATCTAGGAAGTTGAATGAGTTGTACAACTGGTTGAGAAGATATAGTGGGTAGTTTTGACCCATTTTTTAGGCATTTCCAAGCATTAAGAGCTGTTTTAAGTGATTTAATGGTAGAAGAGGGCAAGGGATGACTTTTTCATTACTCCAACACCTTTTTGGAGTAGTTTAAGGGGCTGCAAAGTAGAGGAAAAGGTTTTGGACGACTAAAGGAGTCTTGACCCAGCAAGCTCAAGCAAACACTTGTCTTCTATCTCAAGCACATGCTCCTATTCTTGGGAAACTATGGAGTAGCATATAAGCAAGCTTTAGGAGTAGATTTCAATTAGTTTTTTTTCTCTCTCAGCAATGTATTGTAACTTTCTTGAGTTCTTTCATGCTAGAGCAGCAAATGTAACTCTTATTTTTAGACATATACAACTATGTAAACACTTCTTTTGATCAATAAAAGACAAGTAATTTTCCTTCTCCAATATGTATTTTATGTGCAAGTATGAATGATAGATGTTTTTTTCATGATTTGATATGAATCCTTTATGTATGTCTCATTCTTTAAGCACCTTTTTGCAAAAATATGCATGCCTTATGCAGGTCATAGGTTATGATAATAGTTTTTTGAAAATTTTAATTATGAAGATAGTTGCTTTTCCTTTTAGAATTGAAAAAATACCTCATCTTTCCTATGAAATACTTATGTGTAAGCATGTAGAAACCTGAGTTGTGCATGAAAAAACTTGTTCATTTTGGTCATATTGTAAGTCCAAACAACAGTGTAGGTTTGAAAAAATCATTTGGTGTATCACCTTTTAGAGTTTAGGTTTCATTTTCATGTTATCCTTCTCTCTTTTCCTTGAAAGCATTAGTTTAGTTAGTTTAGGTGATAGTTCCAAGGGAACCAACCCTCTCTGGAGGTTCTCTTCCATCATAGGTGACCCACAAGCCGAGAAGAGATCCAATGTTTCACCAATAAGCTAAGTTTCTACAACTTAGCAGGGGTGCATACTTAGGTGATAATAGTTATATTTTGAGAACCCTGAATCATCTTGAGCCTTAACCATGACCCCTAGGTCTTAATTTTTTGTCCTCTATGCATATGATCTACTCATGAACCCTATCACGTGCCCGACCTGAAAAATGTAATTTTTTTGGCCAACCTCTCGAGGGGAAACCCAATGTCCTATCATCCTTCCGTTGACCGTCGTGGCACAACCGGGCATATTAATTTTTTTAAATCTTGATCTGAGTATACAATTCTTTAAAATAATGCAAGTACATTGTGTCAAAGAGGGGAAAAATGTAAACACGTAAAAATGACTGACACATGTCACACATCCTGAAACTGCATTTTTCTATTATTAGCATCATTTTACTTCATTTGCATCATCAATCCCCTTTTAACATTATTTCTATCATTTAACCCTATTTCCCTCTTAATTAAATAATTTTGAATTGTTTAATTAATTCACTATTTCATCATTAATCTAATCTCATTCGTCTTGATTAATTAAATAAACACTAATTATTTAATTATGTCGCTATCTTCACTTATTCCTCTATTTTGATTAAATAATTACCAATAATTATTTAATTAAACATTCACCATCATGCATAAATTAAATGATTATCTTTAATTATTTAATTGACCTTTTCCACCATGCATAAATTAAATAATCTTTATTATTTAATTCTTCTCTTTTATCTCAAACATCATCCATTAATAAATAAACATTTTATTTTTTAATGAATCTTATATTGCATGTTCCTCTAATAATTAATTAATTATATCATGCATTATTTCCTCAAAACTGAACTGACACTCTCTCTCAGTCAACTGATATTTATTGACCACTCTTCTGATCAATCAATTCTCTTAACTCCCACTCACTTGGAGTCTTTTGATCAATCAATTGACTTAATACTTCAATCAATATCTCATGCAGCTAGTTAACTAGAATCTTGTAGCTAGTTGCAGTAAGTTAACAGGTTAATCAATTCCTCTCATTCATTCGCAACCTTTGATATCAAATCAACACCCCTTAATTCATATTGTTGATCTAATTTCCTAAAATCTATAAAATAACCCTTCATCCTTCACATTCATCACCTAGAATTTTCATAGCTAAGTCATGTCCATTTGAATTGAGAGCATTTATCATGGCATCTAGGTCATCACACATCAAGATTTTGCAAGTTATCATGGAGGATTTGTGTTGAAGCAATCCAACATTTTAAACAACACAAGTTACTCCACAATGGGATGGTAAGATTGTTTATTGTTTGTGATTTCATATGTTTGATTTGATTTTCTAACATCTTGTGATTGATCTCATAGCAATAGCATAATTAAATTTCATTGGTATGTGGGTTTTATCTTTTGTTTTGATTTTATTGATTGAATTCATTGTTAATAATCCATTCATTGGTATGCACATTATGTTTATGATGACGGATTCATGATATGCTATGAAATGATGATGCCATGATGATTATGATGCATTTTTGTATTTTCTGATGCTTTTTATATGATGTGTATAATGTGGATGATCTATGATGATATATGTATGCAATGAATGATGTTATATAATATGATGTTCTATGATAGATATGATATGTAGTGATGAGTTTTTGGATGCAAGATGCAAGTGGTACAAATGATGTTGTGATGCAGGATGGATATGTTAGTTAGAAGAAATGTTAGTAGGATTCGAGGATAGAATAAATTTGATTATTTTGATCTAATTGCTGACAGTCCATAGATTATGATTAATTGATGTGGATGCATTGATGATAATGAAGGATAATGATTTGATGATTTGTAAAACTTGATGAGTTTTCTTTTGCTTCATGGAGAGACTAAGTATAGCAATCCTTATTAATGTAGCAAATAGACACGATGCACCAGGGTATTAATGACCAAGGAGGCTTTGTATCTATTGTGTGGACTTTGACTCCACAAACAAGGAGTATTCTTGCTCATACCAAACATAAAAAAAACTTGCAAGATTCTACGAGTGAAAATTTCAGAACATTTCAAACCAATGCACAAAGAGGTATGAGGAACCTAACATGTGACAGTTAAACAATTTTCCTAAAATGATTTCCACACACACACACACACAAGGAAAGTATTCGCCATGGTATTATTGCAAAAATATCCAACAAATAGAGAATAAGAAATAGATGATCAGTGCCCCATTCCTTCCTCTCTAAATCCTTATGGACATCCTTGAGAGATCCTATGAATCAGACAATAAGATAAATCAAAAGATAAGACCAAAAAAGATAAACAATGTTGTTGTATCACTTGCCATAGATGTTTTGATGTTTCAAGAGATTATCCATCAATAATGTCTATTGTAGGAATGATTTATCCATTAAGGCACATGTCAGGATGTTGGTGATGATTTCAATAGACAGTTAGTTAACACTTAGGCATTGTTTTAATCTAATAGTGATCAGGTCTTTATGATTTTTTCTTGGATGTTTTGGATTTTAATGTGTGATTTACTTGATGATTGCTTTGTCAAAGGGTGAAGGTGATGATTTGTTTATTATGGATACAGAGTTTATTGCAAACAAGCGATAATGAAAATATGATTTTTCAGGCTTTTCTAGATGTTTTGTGATTTTGAGATTATTTGAGGCTATTTTTTATGTTTTCAGGATATTTGGATTTTTTGGTATTTTTAAGAGATTTAGAGACCAAGAGGGGGACCTAAGGGGACTGACCTAGTTCCTCAGGGGCTCATCAATTGATGGCCTTGCCTACGTTATACATGCAGAGACATCGTAGTTTGATGTTATTGGACTCAAGGCGGCTCGTACAAAGACGAACAATGATATTTTTGGGATTTTGATGTTTTTACCATTTTTTTGGATTCTGATAGTTTTTTGGATGTTTTTGGATTTTGATGTTTTTTGGATGTTTTTTTTGGATTTTTGATAGTTTATGCAAATGATGGGATGAACAAGGATCGAATCCGTTTACCAAGTTCAAGAAGTTGCCCCCAGTTTGGAATGGGATTTTATTTATTATGGATAAGTGGATAAGGTGGATAGAAGATAGTGCAACAAGGTTCAACACTTAACCAGTTATTAAGCTATGGTTGGGTGCACATTTATTATGCTATCAATGGAATGAAATGGATACAATAATAGTATGGATAGTTTAGATAGATGAGGATGTAGGACTTATTCAAACATATTGAATTTTTACCAGAATCTCGCAATGGTACCTTTCATAGAAGTGCCACAGGGTGGTTTTCACCTAAAGGATGATTTATTTCTCTTTACTATTTTTCTTGATTTCTTTGTTTTGTTTTGTTTTGCTTTTTTTCTTAGGATATTAAGATGTGTTAGGTGTAAAATTTTTTGAGACGGCTACTAGTGAGTGGTTTTTCTATGGGTTCACCTTTTGGAGTAGCCAATTGATAAGTGCCAAAGTCGTAGCTTACTGTGATGACAAAGGGACATAGCTAGTTTGGCTCAAATTTACCTTTCCCATCCTCGTTAAGCTAAATCTTTTGATTTTCTCTCAAAAATAAGTCACCAAATTGAAAGATCTTCTTATTTATTACCTTTTTATACCTTCATTTGAGATGGTTTTGATATGATTGGAGATAGTTTAGAGCACTCAAAAGTCTTTTGTCTAGTAGCTCAAGTTCATTGAGTTTGGATATTCAATATTCTTCATTACTAACAAGATCTTTCAAGGATACCCTTAGGAATGGAATCTTGACCTCTATAAGCAAGATGGCTTTGGATCCATATACAAGGGAAAAGGGTGTTGTGCCTTTGGGTGTGCAGATGCTATTTCTATAGACCCACAAAGTAGGGTTTGAAACTAAAGGTGTCGGTCACAATCGATGTCATTAATAATCTTCTTAAGGAGCTTGAGAATCATTTTCTTAGATGCATCCACCTAACCATTTCCCTAGGGTTAATACGAGGTAGAGAAGTGATTTTGCATGGAGAATCTAGTGCAAAGCTCACATACTTCTTGATTTTTGAACAGAGTTTTGTTGTTAGTAATGATAGCTTGAGGGATACCATAACAACAAATCAAATAGTTAAGGATAAAATTCGCTATTTGTTTGTCAGTGATGTAGGTTAGGGGTATAGCTTCTATCCACTTTGTGAAATACTCTATGGTAGTTATGATAAACTTATTCCCATTGGATGAAGTAGGGGATATCTTGCCTATAAGGTCGAGTCCCAATTGTGAGAATTGCCAAGGTGTAGTGATTGGATGTAGCTCTTGTGCAGGTGCATGAACAATATCACCATGTTGATGATACTGAAGGCACTTCTTTGAATAATGTATAGCTTCTTGTTTCATTGATGACCAATAGTATCTAGTTCTTAGCAACTTCTTGACTAGATTAGGCTCATTAGAATGAGACCCACAAAAACCTCCATGTACCTCTTGTAGAGAAACTTGAGCTTCTTCCACATTGAGACATCAGAGTAATGTTTCATCAAGGATTCGTTGATATAAAGTATCTTTGAGGATAGTAAAGCGTGCAGTTAGACAGATGAAAGTTTTCTTTTGATTACTTGTAACGTGAGGTGGTATGGTTTTGTGTTGGATATGGGTGTAGGTGTCTTGGTAGCAAGGTGAATCAGGACCAAAAACATCACACAGAAGTTCAAATTCTAGGATATTGAACGTTGGTATAAACAATTGTTCCACGAGGAATTCAAACCTAGGAATGTTCTATGAAATATCAAGAAGTGAACCAATGGTTTCCATGGCATTGGAAGCTTTGTTGTTGACTCTCGGGACTTATTCAAAGAAGATGACCAAAAAGTACTTCTTAAAACTATCCACCATTCTGTTATAAAGCATCAACTTATCGTCCTTAGTTTGATATTCATCATTCACTTGTCTGATGACCAACTGTGAATCATTATAAACCTATAGCTCTTTGATTTTCAATTCAATGACCATTTTTAACCTAGTGATTAGTGCCTCATATTCGGCTATATTATTTGTGCAAGGAAAGGAAATTATGTTTGCTTTAGGTATGTTATCTCCTTGAGGTGTGAGAAAAAGGATACCGACCCCTGATCCATGTTGAGCATGAGATCCGTCAAAGTATAGTGTCCAACATTTTACTTGAGTTGTCACAAGGATTCCCTCATTGAGAAATTCTAATATCAATGGCTAATGATCTTCTATAGGTACTTCGGCTAATTGATTTTCTATTACTTTTCCTTTGATTTCTTTTTTTCCACATATTCTATGTTGAATTAACTAAGAATCATGACCCATTTCGCCATTCTTCCCATGAGAGCTGCTTTAGTGAATAGATATATCAAGGGATCAACTTTGGATATTAGCTTGATCTGTTGGTTCAACATATAATGTCTAAGCTTCTAGGATGCAAAGACATGCTAAACAAGCTCATTCAATAGGTGTATAGTTGAGTTCGTAACCAACCATGGTACGAATGATGTAGTACACCACTCTTTCTCTATTATTCTCATTAAGCTATGCTAACAAAGCTCCTAAATATGGTGATGTCACTGATACATAGTACAAGATTGAATAGATTTTCCGTACATAGGAGGCATCAAAACAGGAGGAGTTCCCAAATATTCTTTGACCTACTAAAAGGCTTGTTCACATTTCTCCTCCCATTTGAAGGTTACATCCTTATGGAGCAAGTGTGTAAAAGGATGGAATTTATCTACTAAATGGGCTATGAATCCTCAGATTCATTGTAATTTTCCCTATAAGCTACACAACTGTTTAAATATCTTTGGGGGAGGCATTTCCATGATAGCTTTAACTTTCATGGGATCTACCTTGATGCCTCTTTGGGATACAATATAACCCAATAGTTTTCTTGATGTCATGCCAAAAACACACTTCTTTGGATTTAGGCACAAGTTGTACTCTTATAATTTGTCAAATATGCCTACTAGATTACCTAGATGTCCTATTCTTGTGATAGATTTTTCCAAAAGATCATCTACATAGTCTTCCATGGTTATGCGAAACATTTCATGAAATATAGTATTCATCACCCTTTGGTAGGTAGCTCCTATGTTCTTTAGGCTAAATAGAATGAAATTCCAACAAAAAGTTCCCCAAGGACAAGTAAATGTTTTTTATGTTGGTCATCAAGTGCTATCAAGTGATTTGGTTATATCCAAAGAAGCCATCTATAAGAGAAAGCATTTCATGACCGACAAACAAATCCACTATCATGTTGATGCTCGAGAGGGGAAAATCATCCTTCAGGCATGTTTTGTTGAGGTCTCTAAAATTCGTGCAGATCCTTATGCCCCCAGTGGGTTTTGACACTGGTACCAGGTTTGACACCTACTCAGGATAATCAATAGGTCTAAGGAATCTGACATCAAACAATTTTTGAAGTTTCTGCACTTTGACTAGGAGCACTATCTAAGAGTGCATCTTACGAAGCTTTTGTTTCACTGGTTTAGCTCCAAGAAAAACTGTAAGATGATGAACCACTAAAGCTAGATCCAAATAGGCATATCTACATAAGTCCAAGCAAAATTGATCTTTCATGCTTTTATGAAAGTTGTGAAATTCTTTCTTTCTTCAGAATCTAGAATGGCTGCATGATAGGTTATCTTTGGTGCCTCTATTGTTCCCACATTTATGGGTTTAGACTCTTCAACCAGAACTATTGATCTTTCCTGATACTTGGTGATAGAGATATTGAATCCTCCATCCTTGAGCGCCTCAAGGAGGTTTTCTCCCTTGGATATGTCCTTTATTTTGTCTTTTTCATGATCTGATAGCACCACATTGTACTAGGGTATCCAGTTTTGATGTTTAGATTATAATTTTTTATTTTTGCAACTAGAGGATACAGTCTCCTTACCAAAATATGCTTCTTGTCCTAGCTTAATATCAAATCCAATCTTGTGGTCTCCAAGTGGTATACCTATAGACACTAAAAATATACCGATTGATCCTATACGCCTGATCTTGATCTTACTAACACCAGTTCGTCCTGAATCATCTCCCTTGCTTGTCATTTAATTAAATTCATCACATTTCATCTCTTAATTAAATAAATCATTTTTTATCTGATTAAGTCATCATCTCCTATTAATTAAATAAATCACTTTGTTTAATTAATCTTATAGTCCCTCTTTTAATTAAATAATTCATTTTATTTAATTAATCTCTAAAGTCATCCCATTTAAATTAAATAAATTAATCTTTATTTGATTTAAAGCTAACACCATCCTCTTTAATTAAATAAATCAAAATCTTTATTTAATTAAGTCTAAATCATTTTCCTCTCATTTTGATTTATTTCAATCCAAAAATCTAAATCAAATGGTCAAATAAGCTAATCCCTCATTAAATTAATCAAATCCTGATTAATTTAATCCTAATCCATCAAATCCTCTAGCTTTTGCCACTTTCTCATGAAAATCAATTTATCAATTTATTAAATCATCTATTTTCATTCAAAAAAGGCATCAAAGATGGAATATTCCTCAAATTTGAAATCTCCCCCCAAAAGGTCTTGTCCTCCAAACATGGCATTTAACATCTCTTACAAGTCCTTTTCTTGAGCCATGTGACATTAACTTCACCTTTCACCTCATCCTTCAAGCCATCTTTTGAATTTCAAATCTCCCCCTCTTCGGCACATTCATCAAAATGTGCACATCCTTCATCCATTCATCTCTTGACAAGTGGTACCTTGCCATTGGTTGAATGTTAGTCCCATATTGCTTCATTTTGGGCATTTCTCCAACTTTTCATTCTATAAATAAGAGGCTTCATTTCTCATTTCATCATCCACAATTTGAGCAAACTTATTATACTCAAATCCATAAGCAATCTTCATCCATTTCATCAAATCTTAGCTAGGTTATGCAGATTTTTATCTTGGAGCACACTTCAACCTTCAACAAAGTGGATCATATCTTCATCAAATCATCAAAGCTTGCATAGGAGTTGGGAAAGGGCCAATTTCCACATCAAATTGGCATCAACTCCCCAAGGAGATCAAGAGTTTGCATTGCATTTGAATAGGATTTAATATATTTGGTTTATGCTTGTTTATGTTCTTCATTTCATTTCCTTTCTTTTGCAATTTAAATGGATTTCTGGGGGAATCATGATACTAACTTGCATTTGATCTAATAGGCTATTTTTTTCTTGTGTTTGTGCAGGTTGGGAATCTTGGTTCACAATACCATTTCGAAGTCCCATAAACTCAACAATGGTTTCATCATTTTAAAATATTTTCACAACAGGCGATTGATGTTGTTGATCCCAATCAATTAATTATGGGTAAATGGGTTGGATTCCATGTGTTTGGGGTGATGGATTAAAGGAAAGGGTGGTAATGGTGTTTATGCAAGTGTCTCCAAATAGGTCTGTGATGTAGAGATCATCATCAATAGGATCATATTCATCTGATGTCTCAACCACGATAGAAGAAGAACCTTCCTCACAAGAGGCATTTTTAGTGTTAGGAGTAACAATATCTAACGAACCATAGCCTAGTACTTGATTTTTCTTGAATTTTTTCATGATGGTAGGCTATCTCATACCTTGTTCATTCAAACCAAGGGCACCTATTCTAGTGAATCCCATTTCTTTAGATAGTTGATAACCTTTACTATCTAGATGTATAGGGATTGGAGGTAGTTGTTTTTCTTCCTCTTCTTCCTCTTTGTAGAGCCATGTAGAGATATCTTCTTCAAACACATCTTCCTATTTCATGTCTCCCCATTTAGTGAATACTATAGGTTTGAATTTTATAGTGGCAGGTTTAGTTTTGTTTATTTCCTTCAGTTCTCCATAGGTTTTTGGTAATGGAGGAAGCTTTCCAATGCAAAAAGATTGTTTAAAGTGATAGTCTTTGCAACCATTGTCAAGTACTTAGTTCTTGAGGTCGGATTGAGGTGGATTGGATGATGAAGATGGAGTGGAGGATGATGAAGGTTGTGAAGATGATGTGAGGGATGATGGATCAATGTAGGAAAATGAATGAAAAGATGTATCATTACTGGGAACTTTGAAGTTTTTGTTTGTATTTTTCTTCCAAGCTCTTATAGTAATGAAAGGGTTATGGATCAACATATATAGTAAATTCCTTGTCATTATAAGGAAATTTTAGGAGTTGATGGAATGTAGAGGGGATAGCTTGCATAGCGTGGATCCAAGGGCATCCCAAGAGAAGGTTGTATGGTAGTTCAATATCTAGTACTAGACAGGTTGTTTCTTCTATTACCGATCCCACCTGGACCGAAAGTCTAATGGTACCTTCAAAATTTCTCTCGTTATCATCATAAGCTCTTATAGTGATACTTTTTCTTTTCTCAATAACGTCATCAAAATATCCAAGTTGTTTTACCATTTCAAGGTACAAATGTTTAAGCTTGCACCACCGTCTATTAGGACTCTTTTTATTTTATGCTTGTGGATACAAACTTCCATATATAAAGCTTGGTTATGGAATGATTTTCTAGGAAGGTATCTTTCGAAAAAGACCAAGTGATGTGTAGAGGCAATGTGCCCAACCATAGCTTGAAACTGATTTGTGTTGATATCATTAGGTATAGAAGATTCAAGGAGAGTTTTCTCCAAAATCTCTTTATGTGCGAGGGATAGCTTAAGAAGCTCAAGGGTAAAGATTTGGGATAGAGTTTTCTTTAGTTGATCAATAAGATTATAGTCATTTGAAGGTTGGATGGAAACTTTCGATTGGAGGGGGAATCCTTGGACGGTAATCTTCCCTCCTCGTGTAGTAATGTTACACTCGGGATTCTTACCAGCTATTGTTACAACATGGATATTGCTATCAGTTTCACTGATGGTTCCTACAACAATGTCATAGGTGTAAGCAACTTTTCAGTAATCTCCATTACTTTTGTCATTCCCTTTAGAATGGTAAGGGATTGGATCCTTGTAGATACCCATGATGTCATTATTTTTGGAGGTTCCAAGATGATTCTCGATATCAACCTCTCCTTTTTCAATCAAGTCTTGGATGAGATTATTTAGTTTGATACATTTTTTGTCTTATGACCCTTGATTCAGTGGAATTCACATTGATCATTCTCATTATACCATGGGGGTTTAAATTGCGGCTCTTTGTAATTTATTTGATCAAGAAGTTTCATGAGATTTGATTGAATTATCTTTCACATAACCACCTCAAGAGGTTCTCCCAATGGAGTGTACTTTCTTCTCCTTTGGTTATCTTGTCTTGGTAGTTTTCTTTGAAAGTTTTGAGTTTGATTTGTTTGTTGATTGTTCTAAGGGTAAGTAAGTTGATTGTTTTGAAGATTATTTATTTGATTGGCTTGGACATTGTTTTTGGGATTGTTAGGAGGTGGTTGTATGTTTTGAACAAACTTAGCGTCAACCTCTCCATCATTTGTGATTTTTTATTCTTTTCCCAAATGCGAGGTTTATGGTTTGAACTAGATGTTTGATCTGTGTCATTGTAAATTTTGATGGCACATTTCACGATGAGAGTTATTTCAATAACTAAAAATTTCTCAATGATCTCTTCAAAGGTATTGGGACATAACATAGTCAACTAATAGCTTATGTCAGTTTGAATATTTGCAATAAAGATTTCAACAAGTTAATTCTCAAGAACGAGCCATTTGCATTTACTCACTTTATGTCTCCATCGTTGCAAGTAAGAGGAAAATGACTCCCCCTTGGTTTTTCTTTATCTTATACAAATTAGGAACTATAACGTCTTGTTCAATGTTATATGAAAAGTGATTGATAAATTTCTTGGATATCTCATCGAAAGTTTTAATTCCATGTGGTAGATGAGAGAACCATTCAATAGTTGTAGCTTCTAGACTTCTTGGGAAAAGTCTCAATAGATAAGAGTCATTGTTAGCAATCTCCATGCAAGCGATGAAAAATTCTTGCACATGTTCAATTGGGTCCCCTCTTCCTTTGTATTTATCAAATTTAGGAATTTCAAAGCTTTTTGGAAAGGGGATCATTGATATGTTGTGATCAAACAGATATGGATGTATGTCTTGCAATGCATAGCTCTTCTTTGGTTTCCAAAGTTGTATATCCGATATAAGGTTTTGTATTTTTAAGGTTATATCATTACTTGGTGTGTTTGTTTGAGGATTAATCAAGTTGCATCCTTGTTGTCCCATATATGACGGGTTTTGTGTATAAAAAGGAGGGGGTCCTTATTGTGTGTTATATGTATATTTTTATTTAGGAACACCTTGTTGTAGAGGGACACCATGTTGTTGAGGGACACCTTTTTGTTGAGGAATACCTTGTTGTTGAGGAATAACTTGTTGAGGGACACCTTATTGTTGAGGAACACCTTGTTGATATTGTGCATTGTATGAAGGGTCATAGTACAAGGGTTGTTGTTGCATGTATTGTGTTTGTGTTTGATCTTGAGTATTTGTTTGATACATGTTTTGATCTTGAGGGTTGTGAGTATATGTTGTTTGTTGAAGAGGAGGTTGTTGTCTATGAAGGGGTGGATTGTTTTGATTAGGTCTAGTATGAATGGGCGATGGCATGTGTTATGATTATGGAGGCATGTTGGCATGAAGTTGTGGTTGAGTTTTGGGTTGTTGATTTGATGTTTGATATTGTGGCCTAGGTGGAAGGTTATCCATATTTTGTATGTTAACACTTGGTCCATGTTGCGGGGGATTGTTTGATATGATGTTCCTCCTAGGTTTCTTGATATGTTAGGCTTCCATGTATTTGTTGACACATCAAATCTTACAAGTGGTGTAGAGAACGGATTGGTTAATTGTTGAGGCATCAAAGAGCACAATATTTTTCTTGCAAGTGGAAATTACAACTGCACTAAGTGTAAAGTGTGAATCATATTTTCTTATTGATTTGATGGGGAATGTGTATATTTTTGCATTTTCTTTTGTTGGAATAATCTACATTGAGGAAAATAGCATGGGTATATCAAGTCATCATTTAGTTATTCAATCCAAAAGAAGGAACTATAATTCTTGGCGAGATGGTATGATGAAACATTTCAAATGGCTTAACTTGCATTACTATTAAAAAATGTTTTGGGCTTTGATTTGTAAATTATGTTAAAATGCTTTTCACAAATGACTCTACTTGAATTACTATTAACAACTAGCAATCAAATATTTTTGAACTATTATGGTCTATTTTCTAGGGTTATCCCTTAGCCCTTGCACTTTACATGCTTACTTTTGAAGGATTTAGATATCTTTTGACCCATGCAAACTCATAGAAGCATGTCAATGACATTGCCTTTCCTAATTCATCTAAACAACTTTATGGAAAATTCATGTCTTCAATTGAGAAAAACCATAATGTCAAAAAGGACCTCTATTATTTTAACATATTCTACAAGGCCTTACATTCAAGTATTCAATAACAAAAGATTCAATGTTGTTGACAATCTTTCTTACTAAATTTAGATAGTTAGATTTATTTTGATTATAAATGGATTGATTATATGAAGGTATTCTTGACATCCACTTTGTGTTTCAAAGATCTCCTATTATTTTATGACAAGTTAATATTTTCAAAATTGAAAAAAAAAGTTAGGTTACTCTTTCTCTAGTTTATAAGTTTTGAAGTGCTCTATTTCCTTTCCTCAAAGAATTTTACAACAAAACCTTTTACCTTATGGATTGAGAATTTTAGTATCCCTCTCATGATGTTTGGGGTCTAGACTTACTCGCAATCCATTACTCTTGTTCTTTGTATCAAATGGGTTAAAAATTTCTCATTTAGTATTATATTTCACCCTTAAGTAAGTTTGAGTAGTTGTAATGTCATCTTGTGTAGTGTAACTTTTCTTA